>CM064579.1:9615131-9778060 GCA_032716605.1 Paralithodes platypus
AACACTCTTCTCTGAGCTAGTGCCGATACAAATGGACAGTCCTGTATAGATTCGTAAGATTCAGAGTCGTAAAAGATTCAAGGATCGAGCTCAATATAAATTGCAATGAAATTAAATGAATGCTATGAAGAACAGTTAAAGAAAGGTTGACAAGCCTAACTATTGTATTATGCAGTTTTCGAATCCTGCAGATCACGTCTAAGCATGTACACACTTTCCAACTGCGCTATCATAGGCTATTTATAGATGAACGGGAAGGCGTAATTAATGGGGCCTTAACCCTTATGAAGGCCTTTCTATAAACTACCCCTGAACCTGAATGAATTATTATTTATTTGTTAACCCATGTTGATTTCCTTGAGAGCCTTCTAAACTTACTATATAATCGTCTAAAATGAAAACCAGACTAATGTGAAAAAATTCGTCCTCAACTACATGAGAGAGTTAAGAAAAGAAAAGTGTATTTGGGATAAAATTAATACCAAAACTTAAAAACAGTTTAATAAAGCAAGCATAAATTATATAAGAAGATAATGTCCTTAACAATTGAAAAATATATGTTTATGCCTCAGTCTTCCCTTCATCCAAGTGTTCTATGCTTATGCAGCAGTCTATCCTTCAGCCACGTTTACTATGTGTATGCCCCCCTTCCCTCTCCTTCAGCCACGTTTTCCTATGTGTAGGAGTGCCCCAGGCTATCCTTCAGCCACGTTTTCTATATTGTATGCCCCAGTCTAAGACTTCAGCCACGTTTTTCTATGTGTATGCCCCAGTATATCCTTCAGCCACGATTTCTATGTTTACTGCCCCAGTCGGCCGTCAGCAACGTGTTCTATTTTTATGACCCCAGTCGATCCTTCATCCACGTGTTCTAGATTTATGCCCCAGTCTATCCTTCAGCCACGTTTTCCTAGGTGTATGCCCCAGTATATCCTTCAGCCACGATGGCTATGTTTTATGCCCCCGTCTATCCGTGCAGCCACGTTTTTCTATATTTAGCCCCAGTCTATCCTTCAGCCACGTTGTCTATGGTTATGCCCCAGTATTTCTTTCAGCCACGATTTCTATGTGTATGCCCCACTCTATCCTTCAGCCACGATTTCTATGTTTATGTCACAGTCTATCCTTCAGCCACATGTTCTTTGTTTATGCCCCAGTCTATCCTTCAGCCACGATTTCTATATGTATGCCCCAGTCTACCTTACACCAATAGTTTATCGAAAAACGTACAAGTTTAGCTTGAAGGGGGTCTGGGTGGGCATTTCTTAGTTTGAAGGAAGTCTGGGAAGGCGGTATTGTTACCCAAGGGGACAAACTAAAATACATTGCTGGAACATGTCAAAAACCAGCAAAAATCCTCATAAATAGTTAAAGAATATATCATAATAACCCCCAAGACGTACAGAATGCACCGATGGAATAGAATACCCGAAAAATATGGCCAAACAAATCCATATATGCGGTTACTTTTCATAGACGCATCTGTTTTTCTTGAGTAGCCCAAATGGAACCTTTTTTTTGCTCAATATTTGATGAATGGTGTAGTGTGTAGGTATAGGAGAGAGAGAGAGAGAGAGAGAGAGAGAGAGAGAGAGAGAGAGAGAACAATGGCTGACGTAATAAGGTCATTGGCCAAAACAAACAAGGTGGCAGACAATAAACTTAATTACTATAACGCAAATATATCCCTGATGAGTAGAAATTAGATTAATACACAACTATGTAAAATATAATCTTAAATATAAAAAACAATCTTAAATTAATATACTGTATATAATAATATCCTAAGTACTGTACATACAATAAAATCCTTAGTATACAAAATAAAATAAATGTCAAATATAATCCAAAATATATCAAATGCAATCCCAAGTATATAAATTCAATCAAATATATGAAATATAATCCAAAATATATAAATTAAATCAAATATATAAAATACAATCCCAAATATATAAACTAAATCAAATATATAAAATACAATCCCAAATATATAGCCTACATTACATCAAATATATAAAACACAATCCCAAATATATACATTACATCAAATATATAAAATACAATCCCAAATATATAAACTAAATCAAATATATAAAACACAATCCCAAATATATACATTACATCAAATATATAAAACACAATCCCAAATATATACATTACATCAAATATATAAAACACAATCCCAAATATATACATTACATCAAATATATAAAACACAATCCCAAATATATACATTACATCAAATATATAAAACACAATCCCAAATATATACATTACATCAAATATATAAAACACAATCCCAAATATATACATTACATCACAATTAAAATATATAAAATAAAATCCCAAATATATACATTACATCACAATTAAAATATATAAAATACAATCCCAAATATATAAACTAAATCAAATATATAAAATACAATCCCAAATGTATAAAATAGTCACATGTTTATGCAGTACAATGTATACAGATACAGTACAAATATATACAATAAAATAATGAACAAATTCAATATAATAATAATAACTATTAAAGAAATCCAAATACATAAATATAAGTACAAAAATATGTCCGAGGGACAAATCATCAAGACAACATTCGTAGTCCATTAGGGGGAGATGGGTCGTTATATTTGCTTAGTGTTTGGATTTTTTAAATATAGGTTAGTTTCCTCCCTAGACCTCTTTCAAGTTGTAAAAAAACACCCCTTAGACCCCCATTCAAGATATATTTGTAAATTTTTCGGTAGAAAAATGTCTCGGCTGAAGGCCGGTTTCTCTTAAAAGTACAGACTCGCTTTCGCTCGCCAGGAAAATATTGACACCTAAAGGGCACGAGAGGTCTTAATATTAACAAAGAAATGGGGCGTAAAGTCTTAAAATCGACAAACCGAACGGTTTAAAATCTAAAATAGCAATGGGGCTAAACACGAGGGAGAAGGGGTAGCATAAAAAACAGCCCATCTCCCTTTAACACTATCTGATCCGACATCTTGGGGTCTATATTAGATTTATGTTAGACGATATTGTTTGTTTTTGCCAATATTTAGCAATGTATGTTAGTTTGTCCCCTAGGCTAACACAAACGCCTTCCTAGACTTCCTTCAAACTATGTAAATTCTCACCCAAGCTCCCTTCAAACTAAATTTGTAAATTTTTCAATATAAAAATGTACCGGCCAAGGCCAATATATTATAGGCTCCAAGATCGCCATCGCTCGCCCCCCCAACAAATATGGATACCTACAGTATATGTGATGAAGCGTCATATTGTCGCCAAACTAATTGGGTGAAACGTCTTTATATCTTCAAACTAATGGAGTGAAACAGTTGAGTTCCAAGTAAACCCTCCCTCGGCCCAGATAGTGCCTAACATCTGTCATGAGGAAGGGGACACAGGTTTGTAATTATCAGTCTTGATTGATGATTATCCAGGAAGGCAAGGCCAGTCGATCACGTTTGGCGATAATAAGACGCTTCACCCAATGTTGGTGTTAATTTATTTTTCGGGGCGAACGATAACGAGTCTGAAACTTGCCGATCATTTGTTTTTGTTAATCGAAAACTGCAAACATTTAGCTTGAAGGGGTCTGGGTGTCATTTGTTTTGTTTAGTGTGAAGAAAGATTGGAAAGGCGTTTTCGTTAACGTAAGGAACACACTAAAATACGATGCTGAACAAAAATGACAAAAGCAAGCAAAATCCTCACTAATAATGCAATTAACATAATAACCCCCAAGACGTCAGACCAGATAGTGTTAATAATCAAACACGGGGAGGGGGGGGGGGGGGTCACACATTTGTAATTAACAGACTTGATTGCTAATTATCCCTGGAGGTCAGTAGGTTCGATCACGTTTATTATTGGTAGATGTGAAATTAGAGAGGTGGAGTGGTAGACATGTAAATAGATGGATGGTTAGATTGATAATTAAGGATGGATGGATAGATTAATAGATATATAGATGGATGGATGGATAAATAGTGATAGAGATGTAGATAGGAAAATATATGTGTTAACAGATATATATACAGTATATAAATTATATATAGATATATATAGATATATATATATATATACTGTAAATATAAATGTATGGATGGATAGATAAATAGATAGATAGATGGATAAATATCTCTCTCTCTCTCCAACCCCCACACATAAGCCATACAATATAGCTATACACCTAATGTCCCTACCACAGACTGCTTCATTCAACATACAAATGCTATAGAGGACCCGTAAAAGGCAATCTATATTCCCTGTTACGTAGCCTTAGTGATATACCATCTGTGCCTGAGCTCTTCATATAGGACACTCGGGTACCATAATCTTCATATAGGACACTCGGGTACCATAATCTTCATATAGGACACTCGGGTACCATAATCTTCATATAGGACACTCGGGTACCATAATCTTCATATAGGACACTCGGGTACCATAATCTTCATATAGGACACTCGGGTACCATAATCTTCATATAGGACACTCGGGTACCATAATCTTCATATAGGACACTCGGGTACCATAATCTTCATATAGGACACTCGGGTACCATAATCTTCATATAGGACACTCGGGTACCATAATCTTCATATAGGACACTCGGGTACCATAATCTTCATATAGGACACTCGGGTACCATAATCTTCATATAGGACACTCGGGTACCATAATCTTCATATAGGACACTCGGGTACCGTAATCTTCATATAGGACACTCGGGTACCGTAATCTTCATATAGGACACTCGGGTACCATAATCTTCATATAGGACACTCGGGTACCATAATCTTCATATAGGACACTCGGGTACCATAATCTTCATATAGGACACTCGGGTACCATAATCTTCATATAGGACACTCGGGTACCATAATCTTCATATAGGACACTCGGGTACCATAATCTTCATATAGGACACTCGGGTACCATAATCTTCATATAGGACACTCGGGTACCATAATCTTCATATAGGACACTCGGGTACCATAATCTTCATATAGGACACTCGGGTACCATAATCTTCATATAGGACACTCGGGTACCATAATCTTCATATAGGACACTCGGGTACCATAATCTTCATATAGGACACTCGGGTACCATAATCTTCATATAGGACACTCGGGTACCATAATCTTCATATAGGACACTCGGGTACCATAATCTTCATATAGGACACTCGGGTACCATAATCTTCATATAGGACACTCGGGTACCATAATCTTCATATAGGACACTCGGGTACCATAATCTTCATATAGGACACTCGGGTACCATAATCTTCATATAGGACACTCGGGTACCATAATCTTCATATAGGACACTCGGGTACCATAATCTTCATATAGGACACTCGGGTACCATAATCTTCATATAGGACACTCGGGTACCATAATCTTCATATAGGACACTCGGGTACCATAATCTTCATATAGGACACTCGGGTACCATAATCTATAGCCCATTCGAAAGAATTCGTGGATCTCCATATTTTTCTTTATGTAATTATATCTATTGGGAGTATAGCATCTGAGGTGGAGCCATTGATTTCGAGGGCTGATGGGTGCTTGGTGCTTATGCATGCTTGTGTGCTTGCTTTTTATGGGCGAACTGTTATATGTGTTCTTCTCCTGTCACCTCGTAGTTTCCTGTATTGTGCCTCATGCTGTTCCTCCCTACCCATTGTGGTACTAAGGGCTGGTTACTGACTGACTGACTATCTATCTGGATTAATTTTTAGGGAGAACTTGGTTTTCATTAATTATTATACATAGTTTTTTAATTATTAATGTGTACATAATTATATTCATTAATTCGTTTTCAAAGATATATTCCTTTAATTAGTGTAATCAGGGTCTAAGATTTCTAAGTTTTCCCGAACTGAACCGAATCTTCTCGGTTATTTGTTTTCATTTACATTTCGAAGGTAGAATACACCATCATTATCAACTTCACCCGATTCTTCGCCCCATACATGCCTCAACTGTTATACGACTCACCCCTCGACACCCCTCAAGCTTCACATACCTAGTCCCACACTTGTTCCTTCCCTCACCCATCAAGCTTCACATACCTAGTCCCACACTTGTCCCTTCCCTCACCCATCAAGCTTCACATACCTAGTCCCACACTTGTCCCTTCCCTCACCCATCAAGCTTCACATACCTAGTCCCACACTTGTCCCTTCCCTCACCTTTTACCACATAACCCGTTCAGGATTATGACACATTTTGGCAGTTCATTATGGCTATTATTAGAAGATTCTATTCAGATTGAGAAGAGTATATGAGAGTCTGAGGGTTGTTTGAGATAGTCTTTACCCTTATAATTCACACAGATCCTCTCCAAGCTATTATTAGACGATGTTATTAAGATTAAGAAGGGTATGTGAGAGTCGGGTGGTCATGTTACCCATTAAATTCACACAGACCTCTTCTAAGCTGTATAACATCGTCAAAGAATAGCCAGAATAAACTGCCAACAGGCATCATAATCCTCAAGGGGTTAAATGGCACAAAACCTATTAAGGGGAGTGGGTAGTTTTTCTGGTTCCTCTTTTTCCTAATGCTTAGCCCCATTAGTTCTCAGATTTTAAGACGTTTGGCCCATTATGTTTGGCAATTTTAAGACCTTTCCCCTTATTTTTTTGTCAATACTGTATTAAGACTTATCGTGTCATTTAGGTGTCGATTTTTTTCTGGATGGCTACAGTGAACCTGTAATTTAAGAAAAAGCGTCCTTCGGCCGAAAAATGTTTCTATTAATTTTTTGTTTACAAATTTATCTTGAAGAAGGGTCTTGGGTGGGGTGTTTTTTTTAAGCTTGATGGAATTCTAGGGAGGAAACTGAAAATAATAATACAAATATACATACTGTACACGAGCAAATAAAGACGCCCATCCCCCTTAAGTCTCAAGTCTTCAACCTTCGCTATCTTTATCGGAACCCCTTCAGTGCGTATTGTTACCTTTGATGCTGGCTAGAATTAGACGATTATTATTCAGTTTAAGTAGGACATAATTGATGTTATTCAGAGAGTTTTATTCGGATAGTATTTACCCCTTTGAGTCCTAGAGGTTGATTATATGGTAGTATAATTAATGGTAACCAGAATGATGACAATAACGTCGTGGTGTTGAACTGGTTAAACCATATGGGTATATATTAAGCAAACCACCCACCAATTTTCATGACAATTTTGAAATGGATGTTGGAATCCCTATAAACTGTACTTAATTGTTATGTAAGTTTGATAATTTGAAAAAATCGAATAAGGGAGAAAATTAACATTGAAAATTATGTGTAAAAAGTCTCCCATAAACGGCGGCCCGCTTTGTTATTGTAATTTGCGGCCTATGTTTGTCTGTTAATTCACTTTCTCCTTAAGTGGACCCCCTATGAAGTACAACAGATTATGATGCCATAAGTGACGGGTGTTTAGAGGGGGCAGAGCTCCCCCTTCAACATATTACGTGTCCCACAGTAACTTCTATTATATAAATAACAAAGGTTGGGTTGGGTTGGGTTGGGTTGGGTTGGGTTGGGTTGGGTTAGTTAAGTTGAAAAACAAGAAAACCTGGGCCAACTTTTTTTGTCACTTTCGACTTTAATGAAGCTGAAAAATCTTAAAATCCGAGCCAATTTTTGCCAAAACTTGGCTCGATTTTTTTTCATTTTGGGGGTTTCTTAAGTTGAAAAACAAGAAAACCCGAGCCAACTTCTTTTTTGCACTTACTGTCTTGTATGCAGCTGAAAAATCTTAAAATCCGAGCCAACTTTTGCCAAAATTTGTCTCGGGTTTTTTTCATTTTTGGGTTTTCTCAAGTTGAAAAACAGCAAAACCCGAGCCAACTTTCATCATAAAAACCATTATATCGCTTTTGTTTTTATGTCTTTAACCCCACATTTTCCCTGATCTTCATAGCCCTCCCCACTATCGGGCGCCGTGTCTTAAGATCGTTGGATAAAGGGGAAAACGATTTTTGCGGAGGTTGAAACTAAGGTCAATCAATATATTATATTGATGCAAATAAACCAAAAACTAACAAAACAAAATAATTCAAATAATTGGTGGGTGGTTTCCTTAATATTTACCACTATATGTATATAAGAATCACACCTCTTCACCCCTTATGCACCCTTGGATACCATAATCTCTCACCCAATCATAAATATTCGTGGTAGTTTTCGGTTATAAGTACCCTTTAAACCTCATAAGCATCATCCTTTACCCCTCAGCTCCCTCACTCACCCCTCACCTATAATAATTAGTGGTAGTTTTCGGTTATAAGTACCCTTTAAACCTAATAAGCATCATCCTTTACCCCTCACTCATCCCTCACCTATAATAATTAGTGGTAGTTTCGGTTATAAGTACCCTTTAAACCTCATAAGCATCATCCTTTACCCCTCAGCTCCCTCACTCACCCCTCACCTATAATAATTAGTGGTAGTTTCGGTTATAAGTACCCTTTAAACCTAATAAGCATCATCCTTTACCCCTCACTCATCCCTCACCTATAATAATTAGTGGTAGTTTCGGTTATAAGTACCCTTTAAACCTCATAAGCATCATCCTTTACCCCTCAGCTCCCTCACTCACCCCTCACCTATAATAATTAGTGGTAGTTTCGGTTATAAGTACCCTTTAAACCTCATAAGCATCATCCTTTACCCCTCAGCTCCCTCACTCACCCCTCACCTATAATAATTAGTGGTAGTTTCGGTTATAAGTACCCTTTAAACCTCATAAGCATCATCCTTTACCCCTCAGCTCCCTCACTCACCCCTCACCTATAATAATTAGTGGTAGTTTCGGTTATAAGTACCCTTTAAACCTCATAAGCATCATCCTTTACCCCTCAGCTCCCTCACTCACCCCTCACCTATAATAATTAGTGGTAGTTTCGGTTATAAGTACCCTTTAAACCTCATAAGCATCATCCTTTACCCCTCAGCTCCCTCACTCACCCCTCACCTATAATAATTAGTGGTAGTTTCGGTTATAAGTACCCTTTAAACCTCATAAGCATCATCCTTTACCCCTCAGCTCCCTCACTCACCCCTCACCTATAATAATTAGTGGTAGTTTCGGTTATAAGTACCCTTTAAAACCTCATAAGCATCATCCTTTACCCCTCAGCTCCCTCACTCACTCACCCCTCACCTATATAAACTTTAGTATATCTTAACCTTTTGTGTACCGGTGACGTCCTTTTTATCATATTCAGGCAACTGTTAGACTATTTCATTCAGTTTAGGAAGGACCTCTAGCAGTTTAAAGACCTCCAACTTTCTCATGTATCTCTTAACTCTCACTGAATGTTCTTATTCTGCATAACATCAAGTAAGTATAGCTGTAGCCAATTAAAATACTAGTCACCGTTACTGAAAGGAATAAATGTTACTATACTCCATTCATTATAATTAGGCAAACACATTTGACATTTAAACTTTATAACTCAAAAAAATATTTCAGTAATCGAGTTAATATGTCTACCATTTAGGAAGAGTCAACCAGCGAAATATTATGGCAATTTTGCAGCCTCTCTCCCAAAATCAGTCTTTCCCTTATCTTATGACTGAAATTGCTTCAAACTCCGTGTGTACAGGCATTTTAGCTCGAACGTCCCTTGATTTCGGCCCTGTCACTCTTTCAACTCTGGGGGTGGCACTCGCTACAGGCAGTTCTGCCTTTTGACACACTCATTCACATAGAAAACAAAAACAAACAATTCTAGCCCGATTGGAGTTACGTAGGTGAGGGTTCACGATTTCTGGCCTACGTATAATGTATGGACTATAGCCTGCCCCCTAACCTTCTTCAGGCCTCACCTACTAACCTTATCTGCTTCACCTGGTCCCCCTCTCTCTGACCTACCTGCCTCCCTCACCTGTCACGGGGTCTAATAACAGCTTCCCCTCCACCTGTCACCTCCGGAAGACAGTCGTTTTACCCCAGGGAGACCATTACACCTACACGTTCCCCCGTCTCTCTCTCTTTCTCTCTCTCTCTCATCTTGTTTTTATTTTTCTTCTGTTCTAAAATTTAGGAATAAGGAATATATTTTGGCATATTAAAGTAGATACACTCGGATGCCATAGTCCCTAGCCCACTCATAGATATTCGTAAACTTCACGTATTATTTATTATGGAAGTATATCGCTCAGAAGAGGCTTGCAGCGTTATTAGAAATAATCTATTAGAGACAGTACTGATCCATGAAATCCTTATACCGTACACATGTACATTCCACTGTGGGACAAACATTTTGATCACATTTATATGACCCGATAATACCGGACAAAGTAAAGTCCCATTACTTTCAGAGCTCCCTCGGACGTCTTCACTGTTTACAACCATCTTCATTATGGAGAATAATCGATATTTACCAAACATATTACTCAGGAGTTAACCTAACTAACGAAATTAACTTAATATACCCAAACAACCTAACCTAACCTAGTATCTTAGGTGATTATTTTCCTGCGCTTACAGGCAAAACTCAAGGCTGGAGTGACTAGGGCCAGTAAAACTATGGGCCAAACTGACTTGCTGCCTTCATGACCACGACAGTACCTCAGCTTCTAATGAGATAGTGGTCAAAAACATCTTGGACCTAACATGGACACAAAACATATACTTAGATGTTTGAATGACGAGTTTTTATGACCTACATAGTACCTCAGCTTGCAATGAGGATAAATGTTTACCTATGGTCCCGTTAAAATATCCGCAGGTAACCTATTAAAAATTGTTCAGGGGACTGGTTAGAACTTGTAGGATGTTTAATTGAATATCGGAAATCAGTATTTACTGAGAAATAACAGTCTTAAAATGTGCTATGGGTCACCCAGGGTCCCTGCCCTCTCTTTCCCAGGTAATGTTATGTTATGTTAAGTTATATTACATTAGGGTTAGGTTAGGTTAATCTAATCTAATATAATATTTGTACATTTTGGGCAGTGTGCGGGGCCACGCGTATGTGGCGGCGTACAGACCCTCCCGTAAAACATAGCGCATTTTAAGACTTTTATTGGACAAACTGGATTTTAGGTCACTTATGGGATATAATGTTCTAAATGTGTACTATAGCTTTGTCATAGAGTAATAGTCAGCACAATATATGTCTTTACCGCTGCATATTAAATTATTTTTCCTTTGACTTTGTGGGTTAAATAAGGGTTGAAGGAAAAATGGCGGCCATCTTGGATCAGCTGAGAACTAATATTTTTCACTTTTATATCGTATATTTAGTATTTTGTCATATTCTATATCAATGCTAACCCTGTGGGGGTCTAGGGGCGGCAGCCCCCAGGTTTGGTTAGGTTGTCAGGTTAGGGTAATGACAAAATATGGTTTTAGGGGGCATCTTTTAATATTGCAAAATAATGGGTAAATATGAATTTGCAGAAGGAAAAACACCTTAAACACATTAATCAATGAAGGAACTGATGAGAAAAAGGATTATAATAACAAAAATACATATGTGACCTAAAATCCAATTTGACCCAGTTTTTAATAGGTTGCTTGAGTATATTTTAACGGGACCATAGGTAAGTTTGGTAAAAATTTAAAACAACCGAGACAGCTGGGATCTCATTGCTAATGGTAGTTTTGGGTTCCTATCATGTTATGCTTCATTGCCATATACATTTTATCCACCGGAATTTTTTTTTTTCTTGGGTTTATTTTATTTTTTTAGCATTAACCTAACCAAAAAACCTAACCTAACCTAACCTAACCTAACCTAATAGCCCCCAAATACATTTAGGTTAGGTTAGGTTAGGTTTTTTGGTTAGGTTAATACTAAAAAATAAAATAAAAATAAAAATAAAGCCAAGAAGAAAAAATAATTCCGGTGAATAAAAAGTATATAGCAATGAAGCATAACATGATAGGAACCCAAAACTACCATTAGAAATGAGATCCCAGCTGTCCAGGTTATCTTCAATTTTGACCGTACATTTTTACCGCAATGAGAAAGTGGCATCAAACATCCAGGGGCCCCTATAACATGAAAACAATAACATATATAATCATGATTATAAACTCCCTCACCTGTCATCCTGCGCCAGAAGGAGGGGCAGCAGTAACCATCGTTGTCCGTTTGTTCACCCTTGAGAAAGTCCCATCTTTTTTTTAAGACATCATTTTGGTGCCTCAATTATCAAACAACAAACACATATTTCTCATTGTGCAGAATGTATATCGAAACACCAAAATATATATCCTATACCAGGTATCACCAAATAATGATTATGGGTATGGAGATCATTATTGGAGTGTAAAGAGAGGAAACTATCACCAATAGCAGCAAGATGGAGGAAGTTTACCAATAGCAGCAAGATGGAGGAAGTTTACCGGTCGCTGTTACTAGTTCAGCCTTGCCCTAGTCCTCAGATTGCACTAGGTCATTATGCAATCTCACGGTAGGATCGGTATTCACCATATAACGCACTATTGCACCACCATATAATGCATTAACACCACCGTAATCACTAGGTTTGATACCTGCCGCCCGCGATACTCCACGAATTTCACCAAAACACACTGTTCTCGGGCTTACTGGCTGCCGACTGGGTACAGGGTTACCAAATTAAGACATAAAATATCGCTAGATCCGTTTTTGAAAGTCGCTAGAAGGCTGATAGAAAGTAAATATATGCTGAAAATCACTAGAATAACGCCACAATCTCTTGAATATCGCTGAAAATGGTTCAAATCTCCAAAATATTGCTAGAATTCATGTCGCTATAGATGTAAAAGTTTGCCACTAGATCGAAGAAAATACCTCTAGATTTAGCGAGAAAGTAATTAGAATGGCAACATTGGATCTGGCCAGTGGGTAGAAACAAGAGACTTACAGCAAGCATAGATCAGCCAACGGTTGGCATAGTGTTGCCAATAATTTGAGAAGCGACTCAATACACCAAGCAATTAATGTATTAAAACAACTTAAAGATTCAGGTAAAGCATATGTCGTTTAATCTAAAATTAAAATTTAATAATATGTAACGTCAAATCTCACCACCAAACCCCACGAAAGTGTAATAAATAGTAGCTAATATGGTAACTGAGACCCTGAACTTATGCTGAGTCAATAATGTGCTGATACGCAACAATAGGTGGCGTTTGGCGTCAATCTGTTCTTGCTTTCTTTCTCCGCATTTGTCACAACGATAGAAATGATACAAAACAAAACGAAACGAAAGTATGTGAAATGACAAGATCCATTTGACATCAAGAGGTTTCGGCAAATTGATGGATTTTAGTTATAATTTTATCTGAACTTTTTGTTTTTTCTATGCGAGTGAAGGAGGCAAAAGGCAGAACTGCATGTAGCGAGTGCCTCCCCTAGAGTGGAAAGAGTTACAGGGCCAAAATCAAGGGACGTTCGAGCCAAAATGCCTGGACACACGGAGTTTGAAGCAATTTAAGTCATACAAAGAGGGAAAGACTGATTCTGGGAGAGAGTTCCAGAGCTCAACTGTTGAATAGAAGAATGACTGAGAGTAACCTTTAACTCTCGGGATAAAGGGCTGCACAGAGTAGGGGTGGGATTTTGTTGCAAGACGGGTACCACGTACCCTACGTAGAAGAGGTGGTATACACTGGAAGAGCTCTGAGGAGCACTGATTATTGTAGTAGAGATAGAATAGAGAGATAGATGCAACATTGTGGCGAAGAGAGAGAGAGATTGCGGAGAGTTGGTGAGTGGACGAAAGGCCTTCCTTTTTATATTGTCTAGGAGTGCGGTGTGAGAGGATTGTTACGACCGGGACTACGAATAAAACAAGGGCACTCAATGATTGGACTAGTAATAGGGCACTATGCAACAACGGTACGCTAGATCCAAACCCTCGAACTTATATGCCGGCGAACAAAACACCTATACCCTCCAGGGTTAATCTGCAATAGCGGGGTATCCTTAACTGGGCATAAATGTACTCTATTTCAGGCTAACCTGCACTGGTATAGCCTGATAACAAACAAGATGCAAGTTACATTAAAATGAATAAAAAGGAATCTATGGAAAGATCAATTAAATCCCTGCAAGATTTAACCCTTATTTAGCGGGTGGTAAGGTATTTTACACTGTACTGCTCAGCGGGCATAATCCCGAAATATTCGCTCAATTTCACTCGCCCTAGCGCCGTTACTATGGCTCCAATGCGAACGAAACGATCATTTTTGGAAAGAGCAACTCTTCGTCTCCCCATATAAGTCTATGAATGGATGTTATAAATGAGTGTGGAGGGTGGGAAGAGGTGAGGAAGAGGAGGTACATTTTGGTCTATTTCCCAGGCGCGTTCGGTTGCCTTCGCTTTGGCCTGACTTCGGCCTCTCGCGCGTCTACTATTCCTTAGGTAATCGGTCTTATTTTTCTCTTATTTCTCCTTATTTCTGTATTCTCTCTCTCTCTCTCTTTCTTTCTGTCTCTCTCTCTCACTCCTGTCTGTCTATCTGTCTCTCTCTCTCTGGCTCGCTCGCTTTCCCTCTCTCGCGCGCTCTGTCTCTCTCTCTCTCTCTTCCTCATCCGTATATGTAAGTAATTTTCATTATTATTTTCTCTAATCTCTCTCACTCCTGTCTGTCTGTCTGTCTCTCTGGCTCGCTCGCTTTCCCTCTCTTGTGCTCCCTTTCTCTCTTCCTCATCCGTATATGTATTTCTCATTATTATTTTCTCTAACTAATCCCTCTATTTCATTTATTTGCTTGTAATATTTCTGTATTATTATATCAAACTCTCAAGCAATTTCAAGGTCACATGCAATTATAAATGTAGGCTATAGGTAACCGACCCAGAGAGGAAGAGACAAGAGAGAGAGAGAGTGTCGTGATAATATAACAATGTTACATATGTATCATATATATATGAAAAAATAATATACGGTAGGCCTACATCTGTTCCCCACAATCATATAATGCCAAGCACAAATATTCAATCTTTCATTGTTTGTATTACCGTAAGAAATTTACTGAACGCCTGCAAATAATACGCTATAAAATGCTTGCAATCTCTCTATTTTCTCTAATCTCTCTCACTCTTCCTGTCTCTCTCTCTCTCTCTCTCTCTCTCTCTCTGGCTCGCTCGCTTTCCCTCTTCCTCATCCGTATTATGTATATCTCATTATTATTTTCTCTAACTAATCCCTCTATTTCATTTATTTGCTTGTAATATTGTTGTATTATTATATCTGTTTCACTCTTTCTTCAGTTCAGTTTCTGCATTCTCTCTCTCTCTCTCTGTTTCGCTTGCTTTGCAGGAATTTTGTTTTTGTTTTATATAATATATAGTAATTTACTTATCATTACTTACTGTATCGTATAAACAATAGTAGGTAGCCAACTTACCATAATACCGATACACCAAACCGATCCGCATGCGGTTTTGTTTATCATCTGTTTACTAAAGTGCCACCATTATCGATTTTCTTGGAGCCGACTTTAGCGGGAGGGTTACCAATTGAAGTTAAATCCGCTAGCATATATTGTTAGATGTAAGACATGATAAATACCACTAGAAATATGAATTGGCAAAATCCATATAATATCACTTCGAAATTGTTCTGAAATTTCAAAACAAAACCGCTAGTGTAAGTCATTGCTGCTAGATCGAAGTAAAGGTCTCTAGATCTAGCGGAAGTCGCTATACGTATTGGCAGTACTGCACACTCATTCATTTCATTCATTCATTTTCTATTGAGCTCGTCCTGGAATCTTTACGACTCTGAATCTTACGATTGCCGACGGCGATACGTTGTTGACATTGTTGTTGATGTTCCAGTGGAGGGATGAACAAAATGTTTTCCTTGTCCAATAATAGCTATTTCATAGTCCCACAGGACTTATTTTGATATATTTATCAAATTTATTGAATGCCTGAAAATAATACGCTATAAAATGCTTGCAATCAAACTTTCAAGCAATTACAAGTTCACATGCAATTATAAAAAGGTATATTGTAGACCACAATCTTCGCCAAGCTTCGTTGTTGCTTGTATTATCGTGATAAATGTACCATACACCCTGGTTATCGTGAGAAATTTACCGAACGCCTGCAAATAATACGCTATCAAATGCGTGCAATCAAACTCTCAAGCAATTTCAATGTCACATGCAGTATAGGTAGACCCAGAGAGGAATTGACAGACAGAGAGAGAGGGGAGGTCAAAAACATCTGCTAGGTGTGATTTCCCCTGGGAGGGAAGAGATTAGTTAGGGGCGTGCCCTGGCCTACATCAGACAAAGAGAGTACAAAGGAGTACAAACAAAGAGAGTGAGAGAGAGAGAGAGAGTCGTGATAATATACAAATGTTACACATGTATCATATAATATATGAAAACATAATATATACGGTAGGACTACATCTGTTCCCCACAATCATATAATGCCAAGCACAAATATTCAATCTTTCATTGTTTGTATTACCGTAAGAAATTAACCGAACGCCTGCAAATAATACGCTATAAAATGCAAAGGAAATTTCTTGTAGAGTGCAATTTTGAGGACGTATTGTGCTCTGAGAGAGAGCGGAGCGGTGATCAGGAGCATAAATTACCTCAAGACCGCTCGCCACACAGGGAATTATATAAGGAAATTACCGTATTTTAGGGTTTTGGCACTCGTGTTTTACGATCGTTGAAAGACAACCAGTGATCGTAAAAGGATGGTTCCGGTGTCATTGGAAAGCTCAATTTACGCACTTTCATTATACATACTTGTATTACGCTCTGGGTCTTGTTTATGCATGAAAAACAGCACGGAACAACCCCATTTAGGGTAAACAAAAAAACCCGCTGGGCGGCACAGTGAAATATACTCCACCAGCCGCTCGTAAGGTGATAAAATGCTTGCAATCACATTTTCAAGCAATTATAAAATATAAATTGTACTTACCAACACCCACACCAGTATGTTCTTCGTCAGGAACGTCTCCAATTTGCTCAAGGGTCTGTCCAATATCAACCACAACATTCACCCACCGCAAATTATGCTTGGGGTGAAAGCCTATAATCGGGTTATTTTCGCCTTCCGAGTCATCCACACTACCAAAACTCTCACCCAGACCTTCGACGGTTTCATCCAACAGCTTATTAGAAAGTTCTGAAGAGTTCAGCATGATATCTAGTTCCTGGGTGGTAAGCCGGGCGTGGTTAGTAGGGTGGCGCGATGCACTAGGGATGGCGGCCACCGAATCGAACACGGGCAAATCTTGACCTTCCATTATGGCTGCTTGAGGGTCACTTAGTCACGGTCACGCAGTGGGGATGTGTTGGTGGGCCTTTGTAGTACACCGCCTGACCACCAAGTTTCGCTTTCCACCTAAATTAGGGTGGGAATACGCCCACGGACTTAAGTCCGACCCCGCCATTTAGTCCAATTTTCTCGTATCGGACTTAAGTCCGACCCCGCTAAATAAGGGTTATTACAATAAAAAGATGCTTCAATACAGTTACTCTAAACAACAATAAACTCTTCACTCCTATCTGAAAGAAAGTGAAGTATAGTCCTACAGCATAGACCTGGAAACTTCTAAAGAAAGTCTGATGCTCATAAGATGCTCATACTGATTTAGAACTATATAAAGGCAGGAGGCAGGACACCACACGTGTAAATCGAATACACTAAAAGATAGGACATATAATGTAAACTGACACGAGAATACTATAAATGCGCAACGGTAGCAATGCTCGACACTAAAAGAAGTACTTCCTCATCAACGAAAAAGTCTGCTATGGTTGTGCGGCTCAGCAACAACCTAGACTAATAAATGCTGTGAATAATAATGCGCACATATCAAAGAGCTTATATTTAATACTAACAAGTGTCTACTCGATTAATAATGTCTAGCTGGGATACTCTAGGTAAGGAACTGGGGTTGAGCAAGACTGGTTCGTAGCCTAGCGATGTCCTTAAGACTGCATCCTTTAAGTTACGTTAATTGACTAGGGGGCTCTCTCGATAGATCCAGATCACAAGTATCTGGTTCTATCCTGGTGACCCTCTAAAGACAAGCAAAGAGACAGCAAAGGGTGGAACGGGTGCAGGCCAAAACCCTCAGTCAACACAATGCTGCACTCACAAAGGATGCAACCGAAAAGACAACCCAGGCTACCACAGGACCGGTCGAAGTCATGTAGGTATAAGCAAACCGTACACACATCGGAGACAATGCTACAGTTACCTTATCCCAGTCTAGCATTAAATAAAAGAGCAGAAACACTAAATCAATAATGGAGACACACAAAGTTCTTAACCTATACTAACTAAGAACCCTCAAACCTATTCTAAGTACATGTAAATATCTCTGAGGACGGCGCATGCAATACAATGGGCCGGCTATGAAAACCGTATACAGAACCCAAGGGGAGTGTTGTGCAGTTAATAAAGGTTAGAGTATGGAAAGAGAGAATCGAGTGAGAGAAACAGTGATAAAGGTGGTGATCGGGAGAGAGTATGCAAAGAGATGTTAGAAGCACGCGTGCCAAGCCTGTCCTGACGAGGACAGCTCCTGGGGGACATCATGGAGGAGGTAAGTTACACAGGAGACCGCAAAGGCGCGATGGTCGGCCAATCACAGGCCGAGATGTCACAAGACAGCAGGCGTCATAGGACACAGCCAGACACGCCATCCAATGGCGAGCGAGGCAGGAATGCACCCGTACATACAGACACTTACTACCTCCTCGTTCTGAAAATCTTTCTCATTCACACGCTGGTACTATTATCACTACTGTTGATATAAAATATAACCCGTTGTCACAGACGAAAACAAAGACCACCACTGGACTGTCTGTGACAATGCGATTACTAGGAAAGAAAGAACAACATTCTCTGATAACTGTAGCCCATTTCGATGTCCCTGGCGAGCGCTAGTGGCCAACGAGAGGCGATTCTGCCAACGCTGGTAGATGTCACACCCCGCCCAAGATATGGGACGCTCAACATTAGGCGAGCACCATATCTGACAAGGCAGAATGCCGACAAGACCCGCCACACCTAGCCACTCCACCAGAAATGAAATGCAAAGCTCAATCTTAAATAAAACAACATATTAGCATAAAGAAACTCTTACAACCCCTCCCAAACACAATAGTATAATTTAGCCTGCTATGCTCCCTGAGCGAGCTTCACAGAGCCCAGCCTACTAAGTGAAAGACAGGTTCAACTTAGGACTTTAGCTATAACATTGGCAACTTACAATTAACTATAAAAAAGAAAGAATTTTTATGTGATTTTTTATTTAATTTTAATGTTGTTTTTTTGACGGCTGCTCTACAGGGGCAAGCCTGGTTTTTCTCCACTCAAACCCACACACCTGTGGTGATCTACGCCGGATCCTCCACCCTCGACAAACAGTCTGCAATCACATTCTCACAACCGGCAATATGGCGAATGTCTAGATTGTTTTCTTGCAACATGAGTGACCAACGTGTCAGCCTCATATTCCGGTTGGGGAATTGGTTCAGAAATTTAAGAGGGTGGTGGTCGGTGTAAATCACCACGATTGGCCCGTAGGCAGGAACATATACTTCAAAGTGCCTGAGCGCCAACACTATTGCCAGCAGTTCTTTCTCCACAACAGAGTAGTTTTTCTGAGCGGAATTAAAGATCTTGGAAAAGAAACTGACTGGATGCTCCAAACCTTCCTCGTCTGTTTGCATTAAGACGGCACCAGCCCCTACACCGATGGCATCTGTTGCCAGCTGGAACGGTCTTTCAAAGTCAGGGGCCCTGAGGATTGGGTGAGTGCAGAGTAAGTGCTTGACCAGCAAAAAAGCCCTTTCACACTCAGGTGCCCACTTGAACTTTTTCTCTTTTGCTAGCAAATCTGTCAGGGGAGCTAACACAGTAGAATAACCCCGAATGAAGCGGCGATAGTAACCGATCATGCCCAAAAATCTCATGAACTGCCGCTTGGTGGATGGCCTGGGGAACTGGTTAATAGCCTGTATCTTGTTTTGGGGGGGGGGCACACTTGGCCTAACTCGACCACAAACCCAAGATACTGCACAGTTGCCCGGACAAAGTCGCACTTGCCCAGATTGACCACCAAGCTGGCCTCACTGAGCTTCCAAAACAAGGCTTCTATGTGCTCACAGTGACTCTCAAAGTTGTCATCGTAGATTATAACGTCATCTAGGTAGACAGTGCAGTTAGGAATGTCAGCTACTAACTCATTCATAAGACTCTGGAAGGTTGCTGGGGCACTTTTAAGGCCATACGGCATCACATTGCAACGGTAGGTGTTCCCATCAACCACAAACCCGCATACCCCCTTCGCCCGCTCAGACAAGGGCACCTGCCAGTAGCCTTTCACTAGGTCTACCTTAGTTAGAAACTGTGCCTTACCAATCTTGTATACACTATCGTCAACACGGGGAAGGGGATAAGCATTGGTGGGAGTCAACCCGTTCAATCTCCGAAAGTCAATGCAGAAGCGAACCTTCCCGTCAGGCTTGGGCTGCAGAGTGACAGGAGATGTCCACCTAACTGCCCCCTTCTCAATCAGCTCCCGTTCCAACATATACTCTAACTCCGCTCTGAGGGCTGGGAGTTTAATGGGTGGAATTCTGTAGGGTACTGAATTAAAGTGGGGGTGATCTCCCACGTCCACATCATGCACCACTCGAGTTGTGAGGCCTGGATGCTCTGCAAACACAGTGGGGTATGCAGCAAACAGGCGCTGCACGGCTGCACGCTGTTGCTCAGGCAGGTGCACTAGAGCATCGTCAGCCACCTGTCTGGAGTTCCCCGCCCACTGGTCAGCAGAGACATGACACTCCCAGTTATCCACCACTTGGGCTTCACTGTCCCTTACTCCTTCTCCTCCATGACTGCTGCAGGTCAACACAGGGACAGCGAGAGGCTCAGGGGGGCGCCTCACAAACTCTTTCACCAGATTCACATGGCACAGCTGATTCTTTTTACGCCTATCTTGAGTAGCCACAAGATAGTCTAGGTCAGAGATCTTTTTTACCACCTTATAAGGACCAGCGTACTTGGCAGACAACGGATGACCTGGCAGAGGTAACAGAATCAACACCTCCTGCCCCACCTTAAACTCCCGGAGTTTTGTCTTCTCATCGTACCTGTCCTTCATAAGTGCTTGCGACCCTACCAAATTCCTACCTGCCAACTCTAGGCTTTTCAGCATTCTCTCTCTACTCTCGAGGACATACTTTAACATGGAACATGGTTTTGCTGTGCCCTCCCAGATTTCTCTGCCCTGATGTCCGAAAACAAACTCATTGGGACTGAACCCTAGGCTTTCACCAGGTACCTCCCGAGCAGCGAATAATACATAGGGAAACCCAAGATCCCAATCCTTGCCATTCTCAACACAGTAACAATGCAGCATGCTTTTCAGAGTCGAGTGCCACCTCTCCAACACCCCTTGACTCTCTGGGTGATAGGCTGAAGAGACAACTGTACTGATACCGTGCTGCTGCATGGTCTGTTTGAAAAGGTTAGAAGTAAAGTTGGACCCTTGGTCTGACTGCAATTCCTGCGGGTACCCGTACCTAGAACAGTACAATAGCAAGTTACGAACAACAGTCTTAGCAGTACCATTTCGCATGGGGTATGCATCCGGATAACGAGTGGCAACATCCATGATTGTGAGGAGGAACTTGTTGCCTGCACTAGTAGGGGGTAGAGGGCCAACCATGTCGATTATAACCTTACTGAATGGTGGCCCGATTACAGGAATAGGGTGTAACGGAGCCTTGAGAATACACTGGTTTGGTTTACCTACTGTCTGGCAGGTACTGCACATTGCCACCCATGACGCCACATGTGCCTTCATACCTGGCCACCAAAACAATTTCGCCAATGCTGCTACCGTCTTACGTACACCCAAATGCCCTGCCAACGGTACATCATGCGCCAACATCAGTAGGCTATCACGGCACACACTAGGCACTACCAACTGGTCAACCACTCTCGACCCACCATCCCAACTCCGTCTGGGATCTAGAAAACGCCTGTACAATATGCCCTCCACACGAAAGAAGTCCCCCGGCTTTGCATCCCCGTCCTCATCAAGTTCAATCGCACCGTTACTACACTTCTGAAGCTCAGGATCATCTATCTGCAGCCGACAGATATCCGAAGGAGCCAATCTAACTAAGTGCTCCCGGAGCAACTTATGGTCTCCCCCGATACTGGACTGTTCGATTCTATCATGCTTAAGTGTGTAACGTTGCTGTCTCGAAGTTTTCTCACGCCCTACCTCCTCACCAAGTGTGACAGGTTCTGGGGCCACTCCGGACCTAAACATTGGTGCTAATACTGAGTCGCCAAGAAGAGCCGCTGGATCAAAACTCACAAAACTTCTCCCAACTTTAGCTTTCTCCTTCCGACCGTTCCTCCGCTGGTCTAGAGACTGAGGAATAGGCTGTGACACCTTAGATGCACAAGATCGGGTGACAACACACGCCATCTGCTGTAATTGACACCTCTCGACCAACTCCTGCCCCTCCCTACTCACGTCGGCCGCCCTCTCGGCAACGACTAAGGGTGGAACCTCGGATGTAGGCACCGCAAGGTCGTTGCCGAGAAGAAGGTCGACGCCCTCTACTGGCAGTTTCTCTACGATTCCAACATCTATCTCTCGTGTCACACCATCAACCTCCAGCTCCACTCGAACCAACGGGTATGACCGTGTAGCATTAATACCCTGAACCACAACTACCCGTGCCACGGTTATAGGTTGGCCTGTAAAGTTTTTCATCAGAGTCTGGGATGCACCTGTATCACGCAACAACTCCAACCCATGCTTGCAACCAGCCCAACTCACGCAGCCACGCCCTCTGTGGTCGCAAAAAGCATCGCGGACAGGTTTCGAGCCTTCCGGACACTCCTTCACTGGCTGTGCCCCCGCATCTGACATATCACCCCGGGTAAACGCAGAAGACCTCAGAGACACCCCAAATGTTGCTAGCCAAGGACAAGACTGCTGCAGGTTGGTTACTAGGGCAGGAACGTGCAAAATGCCCCTTTTTATGACACTTAAAACACTACTTCACCCTTGGACTTCCCCTGAGGTGGGGAAGGGCCCTGACCTTTCTTAAACAGGACGGTTTTTGGTTTGTGATCAAAATTAGTATCATTGCTCTTACTTTTGTTATTAAATGTTGCATCACTGACTCGGGGGGGTGGAGTGTTGCGCCCCTTGTTAACTGCATCGATCCGTTGTGCAGACCCGCACCCACGAATCAGCGATAATCTCAGGTCAGCCAACTCAGCTGCCTCTTGTAGAGTTTTAGGATGTTTCTCTTTGAGGTTCAAAGTCAGGTCGCCACCTCTGCATTTAAAAAATTGCTCTAGAAGGAATAACTGCTCAAGCTCTTCGAACGTCGTCACCTTCTCTGACCTCAGCCAATTTCTCAAAGCATCAGACAGTTCCCGGGCATGTTCTAGAAAAGTGCACTCACGACCCTTCGTAACACCCCGAAACTTCAACCCTTATGTCTCTGGATGTAACTCGTACGCCCCCAGAACAGCTTCCTTCAATACCTCATAATCGATGCAAGACTCCAAGGGCAACGCATCATATGCCTTGAGTACTTTGCCAACCATCCTAGAGGAAACAAGGGCTGCCCACATAACCTCGGGCCATTGGTGCTCCCAGCACTTCTTCTCAAAAACGCAGGAAAAACTCGGTGACACCCGACTCGTCAAATGCAGGGACTAACTTAAGAAGGTGCGATAAAGACTGATCAAGACCTCGATTCCCAGAACCGAGACGCTGCCCTGTCGACTCCACCCGAGACTTCTCAAGCTCTATGTCTGCACAGTACTTCGTAGCCTCAACCTGAAGCTCAGCCTCACGTATGGCCTTTCTCTCCTCAGCCTGAATCCTAAGCTCAGATTCCCGCTGCTGCTGCTGCTGCCTGAGCTCAGCCTCATACTTTCGCTGCTCGAGCTCAGCCTAATGCTTTCGCTGCTCGAGTTTGGCGAGTTCGAGCTGAAATAACATCTCGGAAGACAAACCCTGAGGAGGGGGTGCTACTATTGGGGACCCACCCCGTGAATCACCTAGAGGCATACCCAACCGCCA
The DNA here is from genome assembly GCA_032716605.1 of Paralithodes platypus. Classification (NCBI taxonomy): domain Eukaryota; kingdom Metazoa; phylum Arthropoda; class Malacostraca; order Decapoda; family Lithodidae; genus Paralithodes; species Paralithodes platypus. Next base: position 9,639,222 of record CM064579.1, read on the forward strand.
GCGGGCATCGGCCTGCGGCAACGTACCTGGTTCCGGAGCCCGAGGGGGCGCCATGATAGGAGTCGAGTGGAATGGGGGCTGGGCAGAAGGTGCCCAAGCTCCCGCTCCACCCGAAGCCCCATGCACCCCACCGAGTACCCAGGCAACCAGCTTACCTCTCGACAAACCGCTAGTACTGGACAACACTAAGACCGTGGCTACACACTGCAGTCCATACCGGTCTAGCCCCGACACCCGATCCGCCGACACAGGCTCCTCCAAAAAAAAATCCGAGCATCCTCCTCATTGTTCACCACCCGAACGCCGTTAGACAACTCCACCTTCTCCACCTCCTCGCCTGCTTCCCGTACTGTGTCCTTACTGTGCACTGATCCGTCGTTCGACATAGTGTCCACCGGATATCCTCAACGTTTATAAAAAAAAAAAAGTACCTAAACTCTCATGTAGCACTATTCACTCAAAAAATGCTTGAAGACAAATCAAGTGCTATACTACGTTGCCAAAAAATAATTCCAACGTGTCCAAAATATTCCTCAAAAGCTAATGTTCACTGCCAAACTGTGAGAAATAACAATCGATCCCCAAACGGTGATTAACAAAAAATAATAATTCTCCACAAAAAAAATCCTGCAATTATTTATTAGTTCACTAAATCCTAGACTAAGGTCGCCATTTGTTATGACGACTAAGATAACATACTAGGCAAGGTCGCCATTTGTTACGACCGGGACTACGAATAAAACAAGGGCACTCAATGATTGGACTAGTAATAGGGCACTATGCAACAACGGTACGCTAGATCCAAACCCTTGAACTTATATGCCGGCGAACAAAACACCTATACCCTCCAGGTATCTGCGATAGCGGGGTATCCTTAACTGGGCATAAATGTACTCTACTTCAGGCTAACCTGCACTGGTATAGCCTGATAACAAACAAGATGCAAGTTACGTTAAAATGCATAAAAAGGAATCTATGGAAAGATCAATTAAATCCCTGCAAGATTTAATACAATAAAGAGATGCTTCAATACAGTTACTCTAAACAACAATAAACTCTTCACTCCTATCTGAAAGAAAGTGAAGTATAGTCCTACAGCATAGACCTGGAAACTTCTGAAGAAAGTCTGATGCTCATAAGATGCTCGTACTGATTTAGAACTATGTAAAGGCAGGAGGCAGGACACCACACGTGTAAATCGAATACACTAAAAGATAGGACATATAATGTTAACTGACACGAGAATACTATAAATGCGCAACGGTAGCAATGCTCGACACTAAAAGAAGTACTTCCTCATCAACGAAACAGTCTGCTATGGTTGTGCGGCTCAGCAACAACCTAGACTAATAAATGCTGTGAATAATAATGCGCACATATCAAAGAGCTTATATTTAATACTAACAAGTGTCTACTCGATTAATGATGTCTAGCTGGGATACTCTAGGTAAGGAACTGGGGTTGAGCAAGACAGGCTCGAAGCCTAGCGATGTCCTTAAGACTGCATCCTTTAAGTTACATTAATTGACTAGGGGGCTCTCTCGATAGATCCAGATCACAAGTATCTGGTTCTATCCTGGCGACCCTCTAAAGATAAGCAAAGAGGCAGCAAAGTGTGGAAATGGTACAGGCCAAAACCCTCAGTCAACACAATGCTGCACTCACAAAGGACGCAACCGAAAAGACAACCCAGGCTACCACAGGACCGGTCGAAGTCATGTAGGTATAAGCAAACCGTACACACATCGGAGACAACGACTACAGTTACCTTATCCCAGTTTAGCATTAAATAAAAGAGCAGAAACACTAAATCAATAATGGAGACACACAAAGTTCTTAATCTATACTAACTAAGAACCCTCAAACCTATTCTAAGTACATGTAAATATCTCTGAGGACGGCGCATGCAATACAATGGGCCGGCTATGAAAACCGTATGCAGAACCCAAGGAGAGTGTTGTGCAGTTAATATAGGTTAGAGTATGGAAAGAGAGAATCAAGTGAGAGAAACAGTGATAAAGGTGGTGATCGGGAGAGAGTATGCAAAGGGATGTTAGAAGCATGCGCGCCAAGCCTGTCCTGACGAGGACAGCTCCTGGGGACCCTAATGGAGGAGGAAAGTTACACAGGAGACCGCAAAGGCGCAATGGTCGGCCAATCATGGGCCGAGACGTCACAAGACAGCAGGCGTCATAGGACACAGCCAGACACGCCGTCCAATGGCGAGCGAGAGGCAGGAATGCACCCGTACATACAGACACTTACTACCTCCTCGCTCTGAAAGTCTTTCTCATTCACACGCTGGTACTATTATCACTACTGTTGATATAAAATATAACCCGTTGTCACAGACGAAAACAAAGACCACCACTGGACTGTCTGTGACAATGCGATTACTAGGAAAGAAAGAACAACATTCTCTGATAACTGTAGCCCATTTCGATGTCCCTGGCGAGCGCTAGTGGCCAACGAGAGGCGATTCTGCCAACGCTGGTAGACGTCACAGGATCCTCCCCACATATGTGAACAATACTCAATACAAGGACGCACTGTGCCCCTGTACAGAGAGGGAAGCTATGCAGGGGTAAAGATCCCCTTGAGGCGGTTGAGCACACCCAGCTTCTTCGAGGCTGCCTTAGCAAGACTGGTAATATGTTTTTTCCAAGTGAGAGCAGAAGAAAAAGAGACACTAAGAATATTGAGAGAAGATGAAGGATTGATTTTTGTATTGTTGAAGTATAAGGGATAGCCCACTGGGAGTTCCGCATGGGAAGTAAGATGGAGAAATTGGGTTTTGGAAGCATTAAAGGCAATAAGGTGTTCTCTGCCCCAATTGGAAATAGTAGTTAGATCAGAAGATAAGTGTTGCATGGCTTCATTACGTTTGTTTTTGAGGGATTGCTGGCTTGGGCGTTCTGGAAAACTAAATGAGTAGTGTAAGATAGAGTCGTCTGAGTATGAATGGGTGGGACTGGAGGTACAGTTGAGAAGATCATATATGAACATTAGAAAGAGAATAGGAGATAGGACAGAGCCCAGAGGAACACCGGAATTGATAGGATGAGGAAGTGAGCGATGGCCGTCCACCACCGAAGCTATGGAACGGTCGGAGAGGAAATTAGAGACAAAGGCACAGATGGAGGGATAGAAAATGAAGGAGGGTAAGTTAGAAATAAAAGATTTGTGCCAGACTCTATCGAAGGCCTTCAGCATGTCTAGTGTAATAGAAACGGTCTCACCGAAGTCCCGCAGGGAGGATGACCAAGAGTTAGTAAGATTTGAAAGAAGATCAACAGTAGAGCGACCCTTAAGGAAGCCATACTGGCGATCTGAGAGTAGATTATGAGAAAAGAAATGCTTAAGAAATTTGGAAGCCAGAATAGTTTAAAAAACTTTAGAGATACAAGAGATCAGAGCAATTGGACGATAGTTGGAGGGTTGAGAGCGGTCACCCTTCTTTGGGACAGGTTGACTGCAAGCAAACTTCCAGCAAGAAGGAAAGACATTAGAGGAGAGACAGAGACGAAAGAGTTTGCCTAGGCAGGGAGTCAGCACGGAAGCACAGTTTTTTAGTATAACAGGAGGATAGTAGGCATAAGTAGAGGAGAGGGGGTGAAGAGGGAGGAATAGCACAAGCATCATTCAAGGTGGAGTTTCTAGCAAAAGTTTGAGTGAAGAGTTCAGCTTTGTCAGAGGAAAAAGCGATGGTTGTGCCATCAGAGTGGAAAAGGGGAGGGAAAGACGAGAAAGAACAATTGTTGGAGAGGTTTTTGGCTAGATGCCAGAAAGCTTGGGAAGAGCTAGAATTGGATAGTTCAGTGCATTTATTATTGATGAATGAGTGTTTTGGAAGTCGAAGATCAGATTTGGCTTGATTCTGGGCAGAAACATAGGAAGAATGAGATTCTTGAGTTTTAAGGCATCTGTACCTTGTCAATGCATCCTCCTTGTTGCGGACAGTAGTAGAACAAGCAGAACAAGTGTGAGTAAACCAAGATGTGTTTGCATTAGACTGAGAGAAAGAAAATGGAATGTACGCTTTCATGCCCAAGAGCATTACCTCTGTAATGCGTTCAGCACTCTCTGAGGGTCCTCGGCAATGGAACCAGAAGTCATTCCATGGGAAGTCAAAGAAGTACTGCCGAAGAGCCTCCCCATCAGCAGTGCCAAAGTGTCACAATCGCCGCCGGCTGGGGGGATCGCATGGCCGTACTGGAGAGATAGGATGGGTAACAGAGATAAGTTTATGGTCGGAGGAGGAGCCCAAAGGAGAAACAAGATTGACAGCATAAGAAGAAGGGTTAGAAGTCAGAAATAAGACAAGAATGTTGGGCCGATCTCCGAAGCGATCCGGAATACAGGAAGGGTTGCTGGACCAACTGCTCTAAGTCATTTAGGATGGAAAAGACATAGGCTTGTTCACCAGGTTGGTCAGTAGTATGAGAGCACACCCATTGGCGGTGGTGAACGTTGAAATCTAAAGGTTGGTTCACACATAGCCGAGTCGGTGCGCGAGTCCAACACGAGTCACACTCGTCGATTATCGCCGTCGCTGGAGGCCGAATCGGCCGCGAGTAGCAATTGCTCCCGAGTCAAGGAAAGTGTAACACGAGTTAACTCGAGTCAATACGAGTCAACACGTGTTCATGCAAGAGTCTGTACGAGTAACTGAGTCAAAACGAGTGTAACACGAACCCAAGACGAGTGTTAAAAATTTGAAAAATAACGGTCAAATTCCAGGGCAAGTAAACAAAGAGTAGGTACGAGTCACGACGAGTGTAACACGGGTCAACACGAGTGTCAATATTAACAATCCTCGTACATGATTTTTTATTTTCTATATACAGTATATATTTCATCGATAATATTCATTACTATGATTTTATTTATATTTTTCTCATATATTTGGGTAATGTTCACCAGAGAAATTGAGATAACTGTTTGTTTTTTGTTTTTATCTGTCTATTTAATGCATCTATCTCCCTACATATATATAACTATGTCTTATTTGGTCTTTTTTTAATCTATGAATCATTTCTAATACAATGGAATTGAAAATAATATTACCCTTCTAACACACAAATAATAACATGAACAAGAGTCAATACAAATTTCTCCTTTGTCTTTTCAGAACCAATTAAGTCCGTCTGTCTTCTCATAAAGTTTATCTTATAGCTCACTTCCCCCTCTGCAACTCTCTTTATATCTCTCTATCTCTCTAATGCATCTACCTAACTCCCTTATACATTAACATAACTATGTCTTATTTGGACTTTTTGTAATCTTTGAATAATTTCTAATGCGATGAAATTTAAAAATATAATATCCTTCCAGCACATAGATAATCAATAAATAAGATAGTCTACAAAATATTTCAACCCTCCTTGCTGTGCGAGGGGACCAGCTTCGGAGACAGAAGATTTACGTTTGATAGATTTTGTTTTTGTTTTTTTCGCACGGTATACACAAAATGATGGGGAAATATTGTAACATGTTTTTAATTGACATTTGTGTCGATTTTGCTGATTGTGAGTTGGTGGAAAAAAAATATTTAATTCCATCATATCGGAAATGATTCACAGATTAAGTAGAGACCAAATAACATACACTTTTAAGTATGTTCAATAGTTTTGCATTATCAATAGGGTGTAGCACAAGGCTTATCAACATCATCACAGTAACGGGGTCGGGGTTGAGGCCAGGAAGGGCGGGGAGGGAATATGCCTACAGCGCCGCCGGGGATATTTTAGTTTTTGTTTTATTTGTTTTCATGTGAAATTTATCATATTAATGACAAATACCACCCTTATTATGTTTTCAGGGACAGAACAGCGCATAGTATTATGTTTTTATATCCATAACAGTATTATAATAATTTTCAGCATATTTCCCTTATATGTTCTACCATGAACTATGTCCTTCAAATTGCTTAATCATCATAATTATTTTATCTATTCTTCCAAAAAGTATTTAATTCATATTACTTATTTGTTTCTCTGTTAACAAGTCACTAAAACTTGAGTAAAGTAAAATTGTAAATTAAACTTATTATTTTATGTGAATAAAGTAACTATAAATATTAATTTGGATGCAAAACAACACCTGGAGTCACATACATTTGATTTTGACATACAAAACACAACGTCGAAATGATGACGATAATCGACGAATCACCAATGAGTGTTACACGAGTTAACACGAATGATGAAGAGTTATTCAGAGTCAAACACGAGTTAACATGTATGTACACGAGTGTACACGTATTTAGGCCACACTCGTGGGTACTCGCCACGGGGACCAAAAATGTCATGCATGAATGACATTTTTGGACCCCGTGGCGAGTACCCACGAGTGTGTCGAGTAAACAAAGAGTATACACGAGTGTAGCACGAGTCTACACGAGTGTTGAGGAGTATCAAGAGTCATTGCCGAATAGCAAAATTTCATCACTTGTGTTGGACTCGCGCACGGACTTGGCTATGTGTGAACCAGCCTTAAGATGAAGATTTCCGAGAAGGGAGAGATGGATAGAATGTGTTCCACTTTAGAGTTTAGATAGTCAAACAATTTGGGAAAGTCGGTGGAGTTAGGAGAAAGATAGACAGCACAGACGTATTTAGTATGAGAATGACAGGATAGTTTGAGCCATAAAGTTGAGAGTTCGTTGGAGTCGAAATCTGGAACACGAGAGCAAGTGAGTTTGTTGTGCACGTATGCACAACATCCGCCTTTGGCACAGTACTATGCATTACATAGTCACTAGACGAAAAGATGCACTACAATTTTACTAAAATTATTGAGGGAATTGTATTTATCTTATTAGGTTACTAGGTATGTAGCCTATAATCATAAAACAAATGCCCAACTGTGTTAGAGTCGAACCAGCTCTCGGATACACACCCTGTCAGTTTCACTCAATCCACAGAACAGGTTCAGAATGTTAGGAGTAATTTTGCTTACATAATATTTACTGACCACTTAGTGAAACAATGATACTCGAGCTAACTAGTACGAACCTTCCCCCAACCTCGTTCTCTCGGGTCCTCTAATTTCCTTAAAGCGTGTTTATGTTTCAATAATACATTCACAGTAATACAATATTTTTTTTATAGATGACTGTACCCATTAGTCTTATTGCAGGTTGCTTTGCATTACGCCATTACCTTACGTTTATTGTCAGTGGTTCGAAATATTAAAGTGAATCAGATAGCAAAACCACATCTTTGATTAACCCTTTGAGGATTATGCCACGCTTTGATAGTCTATTTTGGCTATCATTAGAAGAATATATACAGCTTGGACATTATATGTGGGAATTGAAAAGAGAAAAACTATCTCAATTAACCCTCGGACTTCCATGTAATCTTCCGAATCTGAATACAATCGTCTAACAATAGCCAGAAAATATAAAAGAATGTCGTCATAGTATTTGGAAAGGGTTAATAACTTTGACAGCGAACACATAATATCCTCTTGCAGAATTATTGTTGTTCATCTATGTAATGTATTGTTTATGCTATTGCATTTTTACGCAATTATAAAATATTATAAAACAAATTTAGTATACGGGTACATTATTCGTGGCTAAGGTGTTTCTTCTTCATTTCCATCTACAGACTTTAAGAATAACGTAAACTTGGACATTGCATTAGTCGAAAGATGATTAACGTAAGATTATATTTGTTTTCGTTTATCGGATAAGGCAGCACAGATAGTTAACCCTTTGAGGATGACGACACGTTTTGTCAGTTCATTCTGGTTATTATTAGACTATTTTATTTAAATTAGGAAGAGTATATAGAGGTCAGGAGCAGTGGGCTAGGAATCCTCCTACCCATGTATAATTTTCCTACTTGACGAGAAAGAGAAACGGGCGAGAGAACGCGAATGTGGTCCCGGACCCTGAGAATACGAACTTTAAATTTTGTTTCTGGTCGGGCTCTGTCTTGTGTCGGCCACCCCAAGCAATGGGGTAGGGTGCCTGAGTATATACATACAATACATATATAGAGAGGTCAGAGGGTTAGTTAAGATAAACTTTACTCTTTTAATTCCCACAGATCCTTCCTAAGCTGTATACAATTGTCTATTAATAGCCAGAATATTCTGTCAAAACTCGTCATGATCCTGATGGGGTTACTAACAGCATATTTGAACTTATTTGTATTTCTCTCTTTGGTCTTTTATTTGCATTATTTGCTATCAGCAGGGAAAGGCGATGTCGATGTCGGTATTTTAACATGTTTAGCGAATTTTAATGTCAAGAAATAATAATCAGCTTCATGAAAACGTACGAGATTGGCATTCCATAATTAGCTTTAAGAGTGGACCTTGGATTAACCCTTTCAGTACGGGTCAAGTTATTTGTATTTATATTCTGGCTACGATTTTACTCTGCTTACGAAGGATTTATGATAGTCAACGAATTAATGGAGATATAATACATCTATATGATCCCTTGACGTTCTTCCTAAGCTGCATTTAATCATCTAATAATAGCCAGAATATAAGGAATAATGACGTCACCAGTACTGAAGTGGTTAATGCTGATGTGTTCTTAACCCTTTCAGTCTACCATAGCACATTATTTCAATCCATGCTGGCTATCATGAGGCAATATCCTTCAGCTTGGAAAGGGGCTTGGGGAGTCAAAGGGTTAAATGTTATAGATTTTACTCCTTTGATTGCTAGAGTGCCTTCCTAAATTGAAAAAATATATATACATAATTATATACAGTGTATATATATATATAATATATATATATATATATATATATATATATATATATATATATATATAGAGAGAGAGAGAGAGAGAGATAAAGCCAGAATAGGGATAACACAACACACAACAGAAAACAATGAACACACAAAAACAAAATATAAATTCACACACATCTATGTCATCCAGGAAAAGACCCAGAGACCAGGGTCACCAAGGTCCCTCCCGCACTGCCCCGGCCCCCGACCACACGATCTCGTAAAGCTCGGTTCACACATACCCGTCCTGAGCTCCCGTCCTTCCCCGACCACTGAAAACGTATGCAATCGTGCAAGGACTCCGACATAAACGGGTATGGTCTGTTCATGAACGTACAGTGACGCCACAACACGGGCCGTGGCGGCGAGGGAGCCGAAAAATGTTGACATACCTAAAATAAACGGATCAGGATGGACCAACCGCCAAAATCGGTTCAAGGGCGGGTCACCCACGTGACTGGTCAGCGCATAGGCGCCGTGTATAAGCGTCTATGCGCCGCCTAGATGCTACCAGACGTAGTCTATGCCCCGACCAAAATATTTGAAAGTTGAGACTGCGACGTGGAAACGTCGCCTCACGTGATCACCCCGCGCGTCCTCGCCAGTCCCCGCCCACCAAGCGTACATAAAAGAGCCAGCCGCGTGTGGTCCTATCTCAGTTCCCAAGCCGCCGTCACCGCAACATTCACCACCTCGCACAACCTTCAACCTCCAACCTCCAGCCTACTCCAACCTCCAGCCTACGTTATGCCTAAGTCTGACTCCAAGAAGCGGCGAGGCATCATGACAAAACCGAAGAAGCCCGAGGACACCCTAGACAACCAGGTGATGGAGGTAGTAGAGGAGAAACAGGAGCGCCCTGCTGTTGTAGAGCAGCAGGGTGCCCCTCAGTCACCCACACCTGTCATCAGCCTGGACAACGATGCAGTTGTTGTAGATCCGGCCCCCAGTGATTCAGAAGAAGAGCAGCATGAGACAACATCATCTGATGGTGACTCCGACGGGGGCGTGGAAGATACCCAGGTGGCTGCTGTGGCTGGTGGTAAAGAGAAGCGTTCCCGATCGACGAAGGCCACCATCAGGCCCTTGCTCCTGGAGGAGCATGTAGAACTTGATCTTGGGGCGTGGTATAAGGAGAATCCCATTCTCTTCCAGAAGACCCGCAGGGACTACAAGGACGTCACTAAGAAAAACCGCCTCTACGAGGACAAGGGTTCGTCCATGACCCCACCCATTCCAGGTTAGTCTATGGTAATTGTTTATTGTGTAGTCTAAGGTAATTGTTTATTGTGTATGGCCTCTTCAAAGAAAATTTATTTTCTTTCATTTTAACAATTATATTGCTTCTATATATCATATAATACACCATAGAATACGTTTTTAATAACTAGAAAAAGAGGCCTTCGATTAAACAATTGCGAAGTCTATATATAAAAATCTGTAATAATTCAGTGGTGTGTTCAAGTTCAGTGTTTATTTGTTAAATTGCCTGTAATTGCCATGTGTTCATTCTATAATATTCTATGATATACCCATGCATTCACTAGATTGTGTGAGGAGAAGGTGCGCTCCCTCGAATCACCCATCATAGTTTATAACATTATTGTGCAAAACTTCATTGGTGTGTGCAATTTCAGTGTTTGATTTGTTATATTGTCTGAAATTGCCACTTGTTCACTCTAGAATATTGTATGATATTATTTTGTCTGAGCCAGCTAGCCAATGCTTATATTAAATAAGTTTATGCCTGTGTGAACTCAGAAACATCTCTTCCATAGGATATCAAGTCCGGCACTTCCTGGACACAATGAGGACACGCTACGGGAAGCCGACTGCCCCCAAGAGCGGTTCTGGGGCCACCAAGACCGTGACGGAGAGGGATAGGTGGATTCTAGATGTGTTCTCCTTCCTGGCCACCCACATCGTCCGGCTCAAACCCCGGAGCATTGGTTGTAAAATGGTATGTTCAAGTATTGTAATTTCCTTGGTTTATAAATTATAGGGTTAATACATAATTATATTTTAGTAATTATATATAGGGTTTATACATAATAATATTTTAGTAAGTATAGCGATTTTGATAATTTAATTTGACTTAATATTGTCCTTGTCCCAGTTTTTGTTTGTTTAGTTTGCAAGTTTTACATTTTAATATCTACATAATTCGGTATATACCTTTATATATAATGCGATTCATCTCTGGTTATGGTTGATCCATCTATTTGTGTGGCATTTTCTGTACTGTTCTAGAACCCGTCAGCCTTTTGCAATATATATTGTTACCTATGAAATAATGTTTTACCTTTCCTTAAAAACAGTATTTATAATGTATTTAATTCATACCTTCGTAATAGTTATTGACAGACATGGTGGAAATATACACACTAGAGTTGTTTACAGATTTTATTAAGTCTCAATAAAAAATACATAGATAGGCACTTTAACATAATAAATAAAAGCTTTCCTTGGTCTGCAGGCACACCACCCTGCCCCTACTGCTACGGTGCCGGAAGATGGTGGGAGCGAGGAAGATGACGAGGAGGAGGATGCAGCTGCCGCAGTCCCAGGCCCTTCGCGCCCAACCTCTGGGGGTAGCCAGCCACAGCGGCGTCGGAACAACGGCGGAACTAGTGACGTGTTGAACGAGGCCACCTCCGTCATGGCGACTGTAAGTAGAAATCAGATTTCATATTTAAAGCATATTCAGAATATGGAGTTTTTGTTTATTGATAAAACTTTGGTATTTTATTGTGGTCGACCCAGCTTCGTTGTCCTGAAACAGGTAAATAAATTTACTACTACAGTATACTGTTATGTGTAAGCAGGGTAGACTAATTAAGTATAAAGTGTATGTATAATATGTTCCTCTTGACATTTTCAGGTGGCGGCTGCAGTATCTATAAATATTTAATTAATATTAGTATTATTATTCGATGCAATCAAAATAATAAAACACTATTATAACACTCCTGGTTTCCCCCAAACAGCTACAGGAACAGGCCAGTGGTGTCCGCAGGATGGTGGACAAGTTCGCGACCTCTCAGCCATGCACCAGGGAGGAGGAGTCCTGGAAGCAATTCTTCGGCTCAATTACGACTGAGTCCAGCAAGCTGGACCCCAGCGTGTGGGGCCACACCAGAATGGAGATGTTGCTCCTGCTGAAGAAATACCGGGGTAAGACTGCCCAGCATGATACCATGATTAACATCATGTGGTCATTCTCGGCTGCTTCTCCCCAGGTCCTCCAGCAGGTGCAACAGCCCATTCAGGTGCAGCATGTTCAGCAGCCCATGCAGCATGTTCAGCAGCCCCTGCAGCAGGTGCAGATGGTTCAATATCTCAACCAACCACCTGTGTTGTATAATCAGTACCCTGCACCTGCCACACCCAACCTACTGCCCTCCACAACACCACAACGCAACTGCTCCACTCCCAAGGACACGACACTCCACAACATCAGTGTCTCATCAAGCCTCTTCGATGGCCTGACCAACGCCACATCACCAGAGACCAGCCAGCTGACCCTGCTGACCCTGCATACACCGCCTTACACCAAATAAAATATGTTTACCACAGATCCTTCTAACTGCACAACATCGTCGAACTACCTCCCTTTTATTTAAGGGTGGTGACATGTTTTTGTTATGTAATTTTTCTATCTTTCTCTGGCTTGTATCCAATGAAAAATAAATATGTTTAATGTGCAAAATGATTATTTGTTATGTCCTTATTTATGTTATTAAATCATATGAAGATATCTGTGCACAATTATAAGAACATATAATAAGAAACGTGCACCAGTACATGAAAAGTAATAAATCAATGAAGAGGCATATAATACTAATAATAAGAAATGGAATTATAGAACAACTGCCAACAAAGAATAAACTGGAAAAAAATGGAATTAGTCTACATCAATATAAATATGAATAATTAATACATAACTAAGATATACGATTTACAATAAGGTATGCAAAACCAAAGAAATAAAGGAAAACATGAATTAACTGAACTTACAATGTCATGCAATGAGAGTATAAATAAAGAATAATCTTATCAATGCATAAAAAAACTAAATTGAAGACAAAATAGTCCTACATTAAAACAAAAAATAATAATAATAAGAATACGCAATAGAAAAAAAGAGAAATGAAAATACACATGAGTACACTGAAATTAGAATGAAAGATAATGATACTACATATGGAAATATAATGTGAATAAATACTACTGAATATAAATGACATAACATACCTGAAAAAAAACAAATTAATAAAAACACAAATATGTTGTTTCTCACCTATATCATGTTCTCCTGCCACGACACACTCCCCGCTGGTGAGTTTACGTACTTCGTCAGATACTCCCGTACTCTCTTGCCAGCCTGGTTGCCTGTGTTGCGAGCTGTAGGGGTGGGAATACTAGGCAGTACGTCGTCATCTCGCCAGGGGCCTCGGGAAACCAAATGGGTTTCGGGGTCCTCCTGGTCTGCCTCATGGGCCGATGGGCGACGTATCCTGAGGAAGTTGTGGAGGGTGCAGCAAGCCGTCACCACAGACTCGATCCTTGCTGGGGCGAGGGTGATTGATGTGTGGAGAACTCGGAACCTGTGGGTTGGAAAAAAATTAGAGTATAGTCAAACTAATAATTCTAGCATTGGGAAACAAATGTCAGCCAGGGAATATCTGTGGATATTTACAACCATTTTTGAGTGATAGAGGTTTGGATAATTTTTGTTTTATTATTCATATAATGAATAGACTATGAAGTTTGTAGACTCGAATATCATGACTGAAGTACACCATCGTGCTTTAGTAATATCCCCAAGACATATTACTGGATATTTAAAGTGTTTATATCATGTACAGTGGTGCTAATAAGTCTGTGTTATATTAATGTCTGTCAGATGTTCAATTAGGTGGGTAAGTGTAGGAACATATTCGTATCTCTCACTCGAAATAAATAAATAATGTTTCAATACCATAAAATACTATATTTCTTGCTTACCTGTTCGCTAGGATTCCAAAGGCGTTCTCCACCACTCGTCGTGCCCTTGATAGCCGGTAGTTGAAGATCGTTTCGTCGTGGCCCAGACCCCGTTGTGGATACGGAATCATCATCCACAGACGAAGGCTGAAGGCGTTGTCACCGATAAAGTAGTAGGGTACATCTTGGTGACGGGCGTTGGACAGGGGCTCAGGTTGTGGGAAGTTTGCATGGTTGGAGTTGATGAGTTCATTTAGTGGGGATTTAAGGAAGCACCCGGCGTCTGACTCGCATCCAGGGCTGCCGATGTCCACATGGATGAACTTGTAGTCCGCATCCACGACTGCAAGTAGGTCAACAGAGTAGAACTTTTTATAGTTGTAATACTTTGATCCACAGTATGATGGGTTCCTGATCCGAATATGTTTCCCATCGATCGCCCCTAGTGCGTGTTGGAAGTCCCACCGACTTGAGAACCTGTGTGCAATGGCCTTCCACTCCTCTGGTGTCGTTGGGAAGTGGAACACCTCGTCAGAAAAGGCTCCAACGATGGCCTCACATGTCTCGGGAACAAGTAGGGAGATGGTGTTCTTGGCTACATGGAAAGCGAATCTGAGACTGGCGTAGGAGGTCCCACTTGCGAGAAATCGGAAGGTTATGGCCACTCTCAGCCCTACCTCCAGGGGCCTTCTCCAGAAGGTGGTCTTCTTCTCCAGCCGAGGCCGCACACACTCGCATATCTCGTCGAAGAGACCCTCGTCGAGCCGCAGGAAGCTCCGGTACAGTTCTGGATCCTCTGCTGACAATTCCCTCATGAGGGTGTGGTAGTGGCCATAGGTCTCCCTCCTCAATAGGTATGGCTTCACCCACACACTTCGCTTTTTCCTTCTATTCTTCAGCTCGCTCACAACTTCCATGAAAGTTAGGACCGTTGAGCACAGTTGTACGTTGCAATCCATGTACAGCTGCACTTGATTCAACAGAGTGGCGTCCATGTTGAGGGACGCTCGGCAGGAGAAGTTATATCGGCGGCACGTTGGTTGAGACTGAGGTGTCTCTGTGCCACGCCTCAATATATATGCATGATGGGGGCCATCGCCGACGACACTGCGTCCATCATATTGTGGTCGCAGTGTCGTCGCAGTGCCGTCACAGTGCGTCTCAGACAGGTCGTATTCAGACTTATTAGGTCGCCTTCCAAAGGGACTGGTCGTGGCACCATGTCGCTGCCCATGATCCGTCTGCCGGGGCGGTCACGTGTTGAGATCTCCGTCCACTAGCCGTGCATGCGCCGTCGTCCGGGGCGGTGACGTGTTGAGGTCGGGCATCAGGGCCACACGTGGCCACTCGGGCCCACTCGGGACACAAGGTCATCTGTTTGATGCCGTCCAACAGTTTTTGGTGGTCGGGGAAGGACAGGAGCTCAGGACGGGTATGTGTGAACCGAGCTTTAGGCAGACATGCAGCGGAGCCGAAGCCACAAGCCCGCCCACCACACTTCCAGGCGCACCCTTCATATAAACCGTTTCCCCGGGCCAGGCGCCTGATGGACTATTATCTTGACCAAATTGCGCCCGACCCCTTCCCCCAAATGACCATGTGTTCACTCATCTATTTACAAGCATTCTCCATTCATTCCTGTTTATTACCGCTTCCCTTACCTGATCTATAGTCATTCCTCTATCCTCCAAAGCTTGTCGTACACAGTCTCTCCATCTTAATGGGGATTTCCTGCACTTCTATTTCCCCTTGTATCTGACTCACATATTGTCTTTGTAAGCCTTTCATCTTCCATTCATTCAACATGCCCATACCATCTCAGCACACTTCTGTCCATATATATATATATATATATATATATATATATATATATATATATATATATATATATATATATATATATTTATATATATATAATTTATTTATTTATATTTATAGTATATGCACATAATACCAATATCAGCAATTAAGCGATTACCGAAGATATATTATATTAAAAGACAGAAATATACGGGAAAACAATAGTAAACTCATAAAAAACTCCTATTGTCAATGTGAACCGCATGGTAAAAAAAAAAAAAAAAAAATTAAAGCTACGAGTTGAATATGTGTATAAACTAAAGCGCCTCATCCGGCCTCTGACAGCGGGAATATGCCAATTTTCAAAGATTTCCCAGCCAACGGGAGAATTTATGTCTGGCTTAGGATGGTCGTTAAGGGGTAGTGCTTGGTTTTTGGTCTATGTATTTATATATTTTATTATTATTTGAGTTTCCTCGTTAGAGCCCCATCAAGCTTGAAATAGCACCCCCTAGACCCCCTTTCAAGATAAATTTGTAAACAAAATTGGTAGAAAAATGTCCCGGCCAATGGCCAGATCCTTCTAAAATTACAGGCTCGCTATCGCTTGCCAGGAAAAAATCGACACCTATATGGCACAAAAGGTCTTAACAGTGACGAAGAAATGGGGCCAAAGGTCTTAAAATCGACAAACTAACGACACAAATATCTTAAAACCTCAAAACTAATATGTTAAACATGAGGGAGAAGGGGGTCAATAAAAAGCATGTATACCCAATCTATTACCCCCTTAATTAGGGGAGGTGTGGTGGAGTGGTCATGCCACTGGATTAGTAATCCAATGGACCGGGTTCAAATCCCGATATGTCAATGGGAAGATATTATTGGGCTTGAATTTGTGCTGTACCTAGAATCAGTGCATTACCACAAAGCCCACCGAAATGCCAAAAAAATACCCTCATTGATCCCTGATTAAATAACACTGTATGAATATTCCCATATTCAAAATATGTTACAGAGGGACAATGCCTAGTGAGTTCACTGCTCAATAGGTGGCGTTCTGAGAGTGAGGGTATGAGTCTGGAGGATGAGACGGTGAAGCACTTGAACGAAGCAACCAGCCACTTCAGAGATGGAGCTGCTTCGAGACATGATGGATGCTTCACATGTCTCACTCCCCAGACTGGAACAAGACCTCACAGGCTTCACCGTGTTGAGAGGTGGAATGTACAGGCTCTCAGCCTATGCCCGAGAGGGAGTAGTTGGAATATAGAAAAAAAAAAAAAAAAAAAAATCGAGGCCACCAGAGCTGCCGTTATCTGACTCTCAAACGGAAAGTGGCGTGGCAGAGTGGTTTGAGTGGGAGAGTCTATTGTATCAGATATTGGCCAACTTCCGTCATATTTGTGGACTGGTATTGGCTTCGTAATTTAACTCAGAAGCAAGTAGTTGGCAGATTTGAGCAGTCATTGCACTATAATATTATATAGATAAATACACTATGTCGGGCATTTCCATCTGTATTAACCCTTTTTGGGCTGGGAGCGTTCTTGAGCTAATGCGAACCCGCACGTTCATAGGCTTAAATTTTGTTGATCCCTCGCATGATCATATCGGTCACTTTCCCAATAAAGGGTTAGACAGGAGGATGGACGTATTCTGGTGAACATATATCAATATTTATCATTACCTATGATGCATACTTATATCTTGCAAACTCATATGGCTGTACTACAAGAAAGAGTTTATCAATGATCATACCAGTATTCCAAATTCAATGTTAACTTTTGCCTCATCGTTGTAAATGTAAGGCTGCAAGAGAGCCCACCACCACCACCACCACCACGGTCTGTTTCAGGAAGTCACGTTCGGCTCATTTGTTCGGCGATTTTTTTAGAACTATCGGCCCATTTCTGTCAATTATGAGACGTTTCATGACACTTAGGGGAAGTGTGGTGGAGTGGTCTTGCCACTGGACTGGTAATCCAATGGACCCAGGTTCAAATCCCGATATGTCAATGGGAAGATATTATTGGGATGGAATTTGAGCTGTACCTAGTATCAGTGCATTACCTAGTATCAGTGCATTACAACAAAGCCCACCGAAACGCCAAATAAATACCCTCATTGTTCCCTGATTAAATAGCATTGTATGAATATTCCCATAATCAAAAATTATGCTACAGGGGTGCAATGCCTAGTGAGTTCATTGCTCAATAGGTGGCGTTCTGAGAGTGAGGGTCCGAGTCTAGGAGAAGAGACAGTGAAGCACTGGAGTGAGGCAGCTTCAGAGATGGGACTGCTACGAGCCGTGAGTGAGCAACTAAGCCTCATGCATCCTGCGAAGCCAAGATGGCAGGGGCTAGTTGCAGCTAAGAAGTGCTTCACATGTCTCACCCCCTAGAATGGAACGAGACCTCACAGGCTTCTCCATTCAATGTAGAACGGTTGAATATACAGGCTCTCAGCCTCTGCCCGAGAGGGAGTAGTTGGAATAGAGAAAAAAACAAAACAAATTAGGTGTCCATTTTTTCCTGGGGAACGAAAGCGAACCTGTAATTTAAGAGGAACCGGCCTTTGGCCGGGACATTTATCTACCGAAAAATTCGCAAATTTGTCTTAAAAGGGAGTCTAGGGGGTGTAATTTTAAGGTTGATGGAGGTCTAGCTAGGAAACTAAAAACCTCCCCTTAAATGTATCCCTCCGACTGCAAGAACTCCAAGGGAAGCATTTGACGTCCTCCAACAGCACCATGGGAGGCCTTTGTGGATCACGAGGGTTCTTTGCAGATGGTGGAGACATGCAGGATTCGAAACTGCATAATAAATCGTATTCTTGTGCATAATTATTTACTCTCTTGAACTCGTAATGCATAAATGCGCGGAATTTCGGTGTGAGTATCCTAGGTTCGAGTCCTTGGAGTGCTACATGTATTTGTTGATTTAATTAATTGAGTATAGATAAAGTTGGTAGGTGAAATAATAATAATAATAATTAAAGTAAAAAGGCCATCCACCAATCAACGCGTCCCCTTTAACCTTCCCTCTAAATCAGCTGAGTTTGGCACTTCGGGCTCTCGAAATAAACATGCCACGCCTTCCCGGCCGACCAATCAGAAGCCGCCGTTTTCGGAGCTGACGGCTACGTGTACCGCCACACCCTCAAACTGGCTCTCGCTCTCTTCACCGGCCATTTCCTCTGGTTGCAATGGGTCTAATACATCAGTGCCAGCCCTATACTCCCATAAGCCACTAAAAGACATTCGCAACCAGCTTCCAGGAACGTATTATGAAGAGAGAAGAGTGGAGGCGAAGAGAGAGAGAATTCAAGACGCGCGGCTAGAGTGGCGGGTGGCCGAGCGGCCGGCTCAGCCAATCACACCGCCGGAGAGCGGGAGGCGTGACGATATTAAGGGGGTGGGGGAGGCTGCAGCGGTCATTCACCTCTCGGAACCCATTGGGCGCGCTTCTTGCAACCCACTTCCTCTCTCTCGCTTGGGCACCAAAGGGAACTCGGAACCACTTATTCCAGCTACCCAGCCCTCACCAAATGTTCCAGTAAAGACCACCTCAGGCCTAGCATCGCGCTCTCCTACTAGGCGGTTACACGTTCAGTATCCGGCCGCCTGTCGTCACATTGCTGGCTTGCATACCTACAGCCAAGCGATTCAAGAGGGACGACAGATAGTAGACGGGAGCGAGAATTTCCATAAAAGCTATTGGCCAGCTCTGAGGTGGTGAACTTGTTCCAGCACACACCTAGCAGTATACAATATATATATTTTTAAAGGACCCATATTGGGCCCGAACCAGACTTAAAGAAAGAGAGCAAATGCGTGACTAACCCAGTGGTTCCATAATAATTGATGTGTCCTTATAGGACAAACTAAAGAAAAAAGATACTAGACTTTTGTTTATAATAAAATTATGATGTGTTAAGAGGGAAATAGTTATTCTTGTTAGAGAAGGCTCCATGCCGATTAGCTATAACTACTATAGGATCTGCTAGGACAGCAAATATATATTAATAGTAAAGTAAACGGGAATAATTCTTGAGGTTAGACACGCAACTATAAGGCTCAGGGGAATAAATAATAGTTGCCATTAGACTAGCTTTAGTTTGAGAAATATGTAGGAAGGACACTAGTCCGTATGATCAACGAAATCTTTGGTTATAAAGGAAACATTATCTATTATCATAGTTAACCCTCCTGGCCCGGTTGTCATTTTAAAATGACACCACGAATTAAGGGCAGGAGCCCGGGTGTCATTTTAAAATCTGTAAGCTTGAAAGCCTATTCAGCTTGGTCTGAACGCCGTGCGTCCGACGCATGTAAACAAAGCCGATCGTTACGTCACCGCACCTCCGAAAACAAGAAAGAGAAGACTCGTTTGTTATTGTATGTCTGTATGTCGTTGTTTCAGTAGTGAAAAGATCGTCATATTGGTAACATCGCCTGCAAGTGCTCTCCACTGAAATCGTCATCACAACTGAACCAGTTGACATAGAGAGCTCTACTCAACGCCAGTCTACAGATTGGAAACCGCACTACATTTATAGATATGTGGGAAATTTCTAGCAGTTAAACTAAACAAAAATACGGTAGCCTAGGCCTAGACGTTTTTCGGCCAGATCGCCCGGGTAGCCCACACTGTCATTTTGAGAGCCTGCCCGGGCCAGGAGGGTTAAAGGAATATTCGGTAAGTTCTGTGTTAAGCGTTATGGGTGTTAAGTCCAGGATAATATTGTAATCATAAAAATCTATGTAAAAGGATAAAAGCGGAGAATCTTGTCCATGCAGAGTTATTGAGGTTAAGAATTATTATTGACTAGGTGGTATATGTGAATATAAATTGTTTGTAATAGGATTACGTGAATATATAATCTGAGAGTGTTCTCGATAGGGCAATCGAGGTAACTTGTAACAACGCCCTGGTCATTTGAGTAAACGTATTGTATGAAGTAACGAGAATATTATATAATCAAAGAGTATTTAGATAAGGCAATTGAGGTAAAATTGTAACAACGCCTTTTGATCCTGGACCTCGCCTGTAGACCCGTATGCAAAATGATGTTGGGGGGATTTCTCACTTGATCTTGGTTAATGAGTCCCTGGACATGAAAAATCACCGACGTGCTTGTCCGCCATCGCGCCACGAATGCCGCTACGGCCAAATCAAATATGGCCGCCGCCAGCCTAGATAAAAATATAACTTTTTTATTATTTGGATTAGATACACGTGTAATACCTCTAATCCTACTAATTTGAGGGTGAGGAATTCATTTCTGGTGTTGTTTTGAACATTCGGGGTCATCTTGACCTTTAAATGTCAGGATCATTAATGGCACATGAATTTACCACTTTTTATTCAAAGTGAGTCTTACGTTTTGTTTTTCTGTTTCTTTTCAGGCATGTGCATGATGTTCTGGAATGTTTGAAGTTCCAACTCGCTGATCATCATGGAATATTCTGCATTACCAGGACCTAGTAGGATGAATTTGGTCCCCTCAATGGAAGAGGAGGACGTAGTCAATCCAATAATATGCATTATCTGTCAAGAAGATAACAAATTACCTGTAACTAGTGAAAAAACGGGACGTGCAAGAATGAAAAGAGCTGCAAAAATTCGTAATGATGTTGTTTCAAAGTGTATCAAAAGTGTTATAGGGGATGAAGAGAAGGCTGATGACAGTGGCATGTTTGTTTACCATAATACCAACAAATGCTACAAATCTTACACACATTCTGGCAAACTGAAAGCTATTGAGGAAAAGAACACCAGAATTGAAGAGCCTATGGTGTGTGACACAGAAGTTGAGTATTCTGAAAGTGTTGGATTTAGGAAAACCATTCGTAAAAGTGTTGTACCTTGTGCACCTCCAAGCTGCGACAAGGATCCAATTGTCTTAAGGTGCACACTGCCCTGCTCCTATTTTGAATAATATGTAGAACAAAAATAATCATGTAACTTACTAGCTACGAGAACTCGAAACCAACACCGGGATTAGCAATGCTGGGTTGGATAATCAAAACAGTTAAATACATAGGCTACCAGCAGACATCAAAGAAAGAAAAGTGCAGGTGTACTTCGAGCATAACAGGCTATGCGCGCCCTCGACAGTACTAAACCGTGCGCAAACCAGCCAACGGTAATCCACTCTCAACCCAAGAGAGTTGCACATAATAATATTGTATACATATAATGAACTAACAATACAAGGCAGTGTCCTAATATGACTACTAACCTCGGGGTGATATTAGTAGAGGCAGGTTGCCCTGACCACCTCTAATATCACACCAATATATCCTGCTTCAACCTGGGCCCCCAAGTGAGATACCGCACAAAACACAATGAACTCTTAGAGAGTCCACCTCCAACACTCACTTAACTATGGGGGGGGGGGTCCAGACTGAAGCTGGATTTCTAATAAATATTAAACACTCCGTTGCCTCAGTTCGAAACCCGAGATAGGGAACAAACACAATCGCTGAGGCAGAACCGTCAAGGTTATTACCGGGTCCTAAGCACAAACACTGGGAAAAATATGGAGGGGGTATGTATGCGTGTCTGTGTGGATTGCCTATGGGATTAACAGTGCATATTAGTAAGGACCCCGGCAAGCCTCCCAGCTCTCCCCATCACGGATCCCGAAGTAAGCCACCGGAGGTACAGAATATATAATAAAAATGGAACTATAATAAAATGCTGATCAGAGGAAAAGAACAATTAAAAGAACAAATTAATGTCTAGGATTCTCTGTTAATTACGTTACGTTAATATCTGTGCAAGCAAGGACAAACAAAAGGGGCAGACTGGTGTGCCACAAGAGAGAGGAAGCAACCACCTATGTCGTCTGACCGCCTAGCAGAGAATGGCGAGGTCTCGCGTGACTAGCGGGAGCCAGCCTTAAACTAAATGGTTGCAATATATCACCACACGATATGATAAAACTAAGACCCTTCACAAGAAGAACTTATAATAAAGTATTCCTGTGTTAACATATTGGCTAGAACAGCGTGTCAGATAAAATAAAGTATATCTTGATATTGTAACACAACTAAACTTGCAATGGTCACGTAATTAAATAAAACTCGTGGTGCCAGCAAAATCGCCTCCCCCACCGCGAGACTGGAATAACATTCCTTCCTCCCCTTGAATCTTGGCTCAATACACAAGATAGAGACTTTTTAGCAGAGTATTCACTTCCCGGTTATGTAATGTTTGAGAACAGCCGAATAAATAAAAATGGAGGTGGCGTTTTATTTTATATCAAAGAAAGTCTTAACCCGACCCTCGTGTCAAAACCTCAAATTGTGAACGTCGACACATCTTTTGTGCTAATAAAGAATAATAAAGGTACAAAAATAATACTTGCGTTAATATACAGACCTCCAGCTCAATCAGTGCAAACTGACCGAGAAATTTACGAACAAATTGCAGATGTAAGTAACTCACAAGATACCGTAATTTTTGGCGACTTTAATTTACCTGTGACCAAGTTGGGCGATACTCTTACTTCACACTCCGGACATGACTTGTATACGAACTTGCAAGAGAGTTCGCTTTATCAATTTGTTCGAATGCCGACCCGTGGTAATAACGTTCTTGACATTGTACTTGCAACAAAAGAAGAATTGATAGAGAATTTGAATGTTGGTGATGAATTCAGTAACAGCGACCATCGTACGATAACTTTCACTTTAAAGTTTACTAGTAACGAACCAAATAGTAGCATCGAAAAAGTCCCTAATTTCAAGAAAGCAAACTTCCATAAACTTAGAGCTATGTTTAAAGAAACTGACTGGAGCTTTTTAATTAACAATAACGACATAAATACATCTTGGAAGTCATTCGAAACCACTTACCTAAAAGCAGTGCAAGACTGCATACCATCGAAAATACGGCGTCCAGGCCATAATAATAAGCCCAAATGGTGGAATAAAGATATTTCAAACTGCCTGCTTGCTAAAAAATGTGCTAATGATAGATTAAAATCCTCACAAAATGACGAAGAACGGGTGAAATTTGTAGAGCTACGACGCAAAGCCAAAAAGTTAATTAAGCAAAGTAAAAAGACCTTAGAGTTACATATTGCGAATCAAAGTAAAACAAACCCGAAAGAATTCTATAGTTATATCAGAAAGAAAAAAGTAGTTACTTCAACTGTTGGACCGTTAGTCGATGAAAAAGGAGAATACACCAAAGACGAAGTACAAATGAGTAATGCCCTCAATACCTTCTTTGCATCAGTTTTTACAACAGAAGACCTCGGTGATATCCCTACACCATCGCCGATTCAGATTGATAATTCAGATGTTCTAAGCAATATCACCGTTACAGAGAGAGAAGTATTGAATTGTTTAGATAAACTCAAGGTAAATAAAACGCCGGACCTGATACAATCTCGCCTAGAGTTCTAAAGGAAGCAAAGAATGAGGTCTCCAAACCACTGACATTACTATTCAATAAATCCTTGCAGTCTGGAACTATGCCTGATCAGTGGAAGCTAGCCAACGTAACACCGATATTCAAAAAAGGCAGCAAATCCCTACCCAGTAACTATCGTCCAATTAGCTTAACCTCAGTTGTATGTAAAATGCTAGAAACGGTCATACGAGACAGACTCGTAAATCACTTAGAGGAAAATAACATACTTAAAGATACTCAACACGGCTTTCGTAAAAAACGTTCCTGTTTAACAAACCTCTTAGACTTCTTCCACGATATCCTCAACCTCTACGATGAGAGTAAAGCTGTAGATATTATATACCTTGATTTTCAAAAGGCCTTTGACAAAGTTCCCCACAAACGTTTACTGCTAAAACTAAAAGCGCATGGAATACAAGACGGTGTGTTGAAATGGATAGAAAATTGGCTCAGCAACAGAAAGCAAAGGGTAGTCATAAACGGTAAGGCATCTAAATGGACCAATGTAAGTAGCGGGGTACCCCAGGGATCGGTACTAGGACCAATTCTCTTTCTAATTTACATCAACGACATAGATGAGGGTCTCACCTGCACAATCTCAAAATTTGCTGACGATACAAAAATTGCAAATAGCGTACTCTCAAAAGAACAAGTTGACGATATGCAACACAATCTAGATAAATTGTCATGTTGGGCCCAAATTTGGCAAATGAGTTTCAATGCGGATAAATGTAAAGTACTACATGTCGGATACCTAAATGAGAAAGCAAACTATTCGATGAATGGCACTCAGCTTAAGAATGTAAACAGAGAAACTGATCTGGGAGTAACAATATCGAGTAACCTAAAACCGAGTCAACAATGTTCAGAAGTTGTTAAGAAGGCAAACAAAATAATTGGCTTTATAGGCAGGTCATTTGAGCATAAATCCAAAGAAGTTATCCTAACCCTTTACAATTCCTTAGTCCGCCCTCTTCTGGAATACTGCGTTCAATCCTGGTGCCCTTATTACCAAAAAGATATAAACAAGCTAGAACGAGTTCAACGTAGAGTTACCAAAATTATACCTAGCCTAAAGAACAAACCATACGAAGAGCGTCTTAGAGAATTAAATCTATTTCCTTTAACCCAGCGCAGATTAAGAGGCGACTTAATTCAAGTGTTCAAAATCATCAAAGGCATCGACAATATGAACTGTAGTAAGTACTTCACTATCGACCAATCTAATTACACGCGGGGAAACGGTTGCAAAATTATTGGTAAATCTTTTAACTCGCACGAATCTAAGAATTTCTTCTTCAATCGAGTTGTCAACTTGTGGAATGGGCTTCCCCGAGACGTTATAGACTGCAGCACCGTTGATTCATTTAAATTCCGCCTAGACAAATATCTCGCATCAAACCCGCGACTGACTGCGTTTGTAAATGAATAACTTTATCCTCCCCTCAGTTACTAACCCATATGTCCCCTACTAACTTCCTAGTCCTGCCACGTTAGTGGCAGGGCAGTAGTTCCCTTTCCAATGTTCCCTTACCCACTCTAAACCACTGTTTGGACACTTGATCCTCAGTGTTTTGGAGGACAAGCAACCTAGAAGGGTCACTATACCTGTTGTTGCTTGATTTTCTTTGTACTCCTTTGTACACTTGCAAGCCGAAGCTGCCACGGTCAATTTCAACCCATAACTGATGAAACTCTATTGGCTCATTCTACACTAAAGTTTATTGAGACAAAAATGCTTAGAGGTACGGCAAAACTAGACGTGCAATTAGAAGGGTATCGGAGTGAAACTCACAATACCAGGTCATTCTAATAGACTTGGCACAGCTGCATACAGAGAACAGCTAGGCGCCACTAAAGTCTAGCTACTCCTAAAAGGCCCTAAAAGACCCTGGTCATTGTGACAATATATATATATATATATATATATATATATATACATGAATGCCTCGGAGTCAGACGGACCCTAAATTGAGTGGTCAATCCTGTAAGTCCTTCAGTAAACTGGCATGGGTTGTCCCTCTTACAGGGGATAGGTTTGCTTCTGAGCATGTTGTGTATGACCACCCCCATTAAGGGGAGAAAGGCGTCTGGCAATATATATATATATATATATATATATATACAGTATATATATATATATATACAGTAATTGACTGACCACTTGCAAATTTTGGGCTATAAGGAAGTTGGAGCCGAGGACGATATTTAGCAGAAATATATCCCAAAATACGGTTGTAGTGCATATAGAGTTACTCAGTTACTTGTTCGTCAAGGGGAATCCACGCAATGCGAGCTAAGCTCATTATTATCGCGCCTCCTTAACTGGGAATGTATTGCGTGAAATGCATGTTAAGTGTTTTATGTACTGTTGGAATGGCTGTGGATGTGTGTGTAGTCTGTATTTAGCCAATTGGCGACATCGGAAACGAAGGCTTAGGGTGGATCTGTATGGTACCATTTTCACTATAGACGGTACCGTCTCGCCCGAAGGCTTAGGTAGCCATCAGCTTAGGTGAACCATATGATACCCATCTCGCCTTGTACCATTTTTGCCAACCCCAGATGGGACGTCACAACGTCGTCCACTTATTCCAGGTACCTATTTACAGCTAGGTGAACTGAGGCTAACACATGAAAGGAGACAAGCCCAATTTGTCTCCGCCCGGTCTGGGATTGAACCCCCGACCCCTCGTGTGTGAGACGAGAGCTCTACCTACTAGGCTACGGGCTGTGTATGAATATATAATCGCTAAATGTTTTGCTAATTATCGATGTTTACTTAAAGTTGAGGGGGTATAGACAGGTTGGGGAGGTGAAAAGTCTCTTAAGAATTAGAGAGGAGGAAAGGAGGAGAGCAAGAGCAAAATAAAAGAGTAAAAGGTGGAGGCCAGTGAACTGTCCTGGTGGTGTAATGGTTAAGGTGTCACAAATCTGTGTGTGATAACCCAGGTTCGAATCCCGGTGGATCACATATATACTTTAATTAATTTCATTGGGGGTGTTTGGTGTTGTGGTGAAATTAATAAAATATAGATATACCGGTAGTTAGTTAAAATAGGACTTCAGAAACTATCAACCCTTCTGGATTATTAAGCCAGCACACTGTAAGTCAAGTATATTCTCAGGAATGGAGCCCCTTTCGAGAACCCAGTCCTTTGTCCTGAACTGTTCACAAATACACACTCTAAATAACCCACGTTTTGCTCACTTGAAGGTAAAATTATATGGAATGGTACCAATATGTATGAGCTCATAACAACCTTTTCGCAATTATAATTATTACAGCACCAGATATAGAAAGAGTCGTGTGTGTGTGTGTGTGTGTGTGCGCGTGCATAAGAGCTAGAATGACCGAGTTAATAATATTAACTCGGTCATTCTAGCTCTTATGCACACACACACACGACTCTTTCTATATCTGGTGCTGTAATATATTATATGAATGTGCGTGGAATAGGAATGAACGTGCCTAAGTGAGGGTGTGTGCATCTACTATATGAAGGGCACTTTCTGTCTGTCTGTCTATTTGTTCACAAACTACTCCCTCAGTTTTCAAGATGGAGAGCCCATACTTGGTATGCAAACTAAGGGGGTACCAGAATAAGTTTTAAGCGAATTGTATTTGTCCAGGGTAGCGCCGGGTACCTCAGCTAGTACGGTATATGTATGCACAGTTGCCCGCATAAGCTCTATTCCTCGTCATGATCTTATGTATGAAAGTAAAGACCAGTATGAAAGAATTGCGAGTATGTTTGTTTTAAATTTTCAGTTGAGTAATCAGATGAGTTAACCAGTGCATAAGAAACTACACTCATAATTCAATCATGCGTATGATATTTCCATGTATAAAATCACAGAGAGGAACATAACTTATGTAGACAACTGTACGTTTGCTCTCTTAGCAGTATGTACTATCGCGGTCATTACGTATTCGTCCGTAGGGGTGTCGTAGTTATAAAAACTCAGGAGTAAGCAAATATAAATTGCCAAGAACTTATAAGTATTAACTTACTTTAGATGTTGATAATGATTCATAGCTCAAGGATAGAGTTAGGCATAGGTAGATGCTACAGTGGCCCCTAGGAGTTAAGAATTAGGATGACTTAGCATGAATAAGGTGGTTGTAATTGGAGCGGGTAGAAGGAGGAGTTGCTGAGGTCGTCGTTAGAGCGAGTCTGAGTTTCTTTGGCGGGGGACCCGCAGTTTCCAAAATTATCCTATTCATTAATGCGTCATTTAACTAACTACAAGACATACCGAATTAAATATAATAATAACCCAATTTATCTAGGGATAATAAACCCATAGAAAACTAATACAAATGTGTACATATCTTTTATTAAGATATGCATGCAAGGCTACTGCTGGCGCCTAATTCAAACTTACAGTATATTACTTATCTTAAATTGTTGAGATGCTTACGAGTCTCGACACATTCCCACCACCAATATATACATATCTACAATAATCCCGCAGCGATGTTAGATCTCCAAAGCTGTGAAGAACCAACAGCGGCTAGGCGAAGAGGTAGTTTTCTAACAGGATCGTTACTGGCAGATGGTTCAGCGACCTCTGTTGACGCAGGGGTGTAGTAGTAAGAGCCAACAACATCATCAGCAACTGCCGGCTGAGGGAGCGAATACATTTCGACATCCTGTTCCAATGGATGCAACTTGACAACTTGGGTCAAGTGGTCAGGCCGGTTTTTGTTCTAATCTGGATCACTCTAACTAAATCATCTCGTCCCGGATAAAGTTTGACTTCACTACCAAGTTTCCAAAGGACACTAGGTCCCTCATCATGTACAAGAACAATGTAATTTACTTTTGGCCATACACTGCTTGATGATCCTCCCTTTGTTTTATAGGCTTCTCGTAATGATGCCAAGTATTCAATAGACCAACGCTTCCATAGGTCCCTGATTAATTTATTGTTATAATTGTACCTGCTGTGTATTGCGGCTTTACTGTCATAACTAGGATGCTGCAGCTCATCTAGTTGAATCACATCCTTTGGGAAGTCACAAAGTCTACGATCCTTAACCAGCATGGATGGAATAATAGGACTAGGGTCCTCCAGATCACCTGCAACATATGTTAAAGGGCGATCCTTCACGGTAGGCTCCAGCTCCAATAAGACAGTAGTTAGTTCCTCAAAGGAGACTAGAGCACGACCTAGTACCATTTTACAATACCTATGGCTCTCTTCCAAATAGCTCCGAATCAAGGCGCACGCGCTGGTATAAAACGCCATTCACAACGAATTTCGGTAAGATGAGCCTGAAGACTAGGATCGCTTTGATTGCCTTCCAGGTGTCTGGAAGCTCCTACAAATGTAGTAGCATTGTCGTTTAACATTATCTGTGGAAATCCATGCCTACTACAAAATCTCCGGAACACATGAATAAAACTGTCACAGGTCATATTGCTAACTACTTCAATGTGAATAGCTCTGGTAGTAGCGCACGTAAATAATAGCATATAAGCCTTGTTGTTGTGTGAGTCCCGGACAGGAATGGCTCCTGTATAATCGACCCCCGTGACCTCGAAGGGATCTCTAAGAGTAGTCCTGATGTCTTGCACGGGTGTTCTAGCTGTCGCGTAGGTATTACCCTGTATTTTACGACAGGTTATACACTTACTGGTCACTTGTTTTACAGCTTGTCTTATCTTAGGAATCCACCACCTTTGCCGTATATATGCGACCACGTGATTGACTCCATAGTGACAACAGACACGATGGCACATATTGATGAGCATGGTAGTGTAAGAGTGTTTGGAAGGTAGTAGTATCGGATATTTCATTGAATCTGGAAGAGCCGCTAACTTCAATCTACCTTCACATACAATTAAACCTCCTTTCATCACAAGTTATTGTGAGTACCCTTGTCACCAGACAGCATCTCGTACTCCTCTGGGAAGCATTCCTGCTGGCATATTTGAGCTACAATCAGTTCTGCTATTTCTAGTTCATTAATGCTGAGGAGGGTACAGTCTGTGGGAGACGTCCCTTTAATTTTTGCCTACACATTATTCTTGTATCGAATAGGCCATGTAACTAACAAAATTAATTTCTCAAAACTGACATATTTTTCCCAGTTCCATAACTGTGTGTGCTGGTCATCATTGGTCCTAATGACTTGGCTAGTTACTTGTGGCGCTGGGTCATCTGGTAATATATCTTCTGGCCACTTGTCTTTGTTTCCGAGGCACATGGGCCCCTCCCACCAAAACACAGAAGATTGCAGATGATTTGTCAAAAGACCTCTAGACAGCAATTCACTAGAGTTTGCTTTAGAGGACATGTACCGGAATTCTACAGTCGGAAGAAGGGATATTATTTCGTCAACACGGTTTGTGACATACACCGGAAGCTTCTTCATGCTGTGCAACCAATGCAATGTAATCTTACTGTCACACCAAAATACAATTTTGTTGTCATTTACAATGTTATGATAGGCTTCCTCCATAAATTTGATTAATCTGGCGGCTAGCAAAGCAGCAGTTAGCTCTAGTATACCCCTTTGATTTAGCGATGACCAAACTAATATGTTCCGGGCTCACAAAATATATCGCGGTGCCGTAGGCGACACCACTTGCATCGCTAAATGCATGAAGCTCCACCGAATCAGCAAATACCGTCCTCCTAGGATAAGTAAAGTCACAGCAGAGGCCCAGATCCTTAGAAATTTTAGATCATTCGGTAGCGTATTCTTCAGGTAGCGGATCTTCCCAATCTAGTTTTAGTCTCCATAATTGTTGTAAGAAGATTCTGGACCTTATTGTTACAGGCAGTAGTACACTGAGTTGATCGAACAATTGTGCCGACACTCTTAAGCACTCTCTCTTTGTAGCCTTACTGGTCTCTGGGAGACTAGCGTTGAATGTCAACAGATCAGAGACACGTAACCACAAGAGTCCTAATGTCTTCACTCTTTCTTGATTTTTGGCAGCAACATCATCTATCTGTTGAAGATCACGTAATTGAAGACTATTGGTAGCCCACTCTCTGAGATATAAATGTGCTTGAGACATAATTATCTGGGCATCCCAGTAACTATCAATGACAGTCTCTTCATTACTGCCTGTTCTTTGGAGGTTGTCAATATACAAACCTTCCTTAATAGCCTCCATAGCTTCGGGATCCTCATCAATAAATGAAAGATGTTTCTAGACCGAGGTATTAAGAAGAAACTGTGAGCAAGTAGCCCCGAGCAACACTACCTTAAATTGGTAGCAAAGTAAGGATGAAGACAAGTCCAGGGGACCCTTTGGCCACAGAAATCTCAACATGAGAAAGGCCTTCTAGATGTCACTTATTCAGGCATATTTGTGTACTCTGAGTCGCAATATTTTAGCTAGACCTGGCACTGGTGATGGCCCGGTGTAAAGGCAATCATTAAGACTTGGCCTGCCTTTGCCAATACTAGCAGAGCAGTCGTACACAATACGAATGTGTGTCGTTGCACTGTTCTTGGTGACCCCGTGGTGTGCCAAGTAATGACAGTTTTCAGTAACACCGAAAGGAACCTCCTCAATGAAACCACGATGAAGTTGATCATTGATATCGTTGGCGTAGTGACTACAGTATACAGGATTTTGTTGAAATCGCTTCTGCAGACCCCTTAGGCGACCCGCTGCTAGACCATAGTTAGAAGGCAGTTTCTCTTTAAGTTGATTCCACGGCAGTCTGACCTCATACTGCTGATTCCGTGTGGAGTATGTTACTGTCTCCTTGTAGATGTCCATCGCAGTTTTATTTTCCTATGAATCTTCGCTCGGAGAAATTCCTAGATGATCCAGTTCCCAGAAACATTTTAATTAATTATGACATGGATAATAATTATGATCCCGAGGTTGTGTATTGATCTATCCGGCTGACTGCGACTTTCAATATTGTAACTACTTCTACTTGAGCACTAGAATTGTCGTTTTGGCAGGAGCCACTTAGTGCATAGCCAAATTTAGTGGGCAAGAGAATTATGTCACCCTCTTTTTTGTACCCTGGCCGCACTAAGTCATAATTATGATCGGCCCCAACCAACAAGTCCAGTCGAGATGTCTGTGTCATTAGAGGATCAGCTAATTTGTAGTCTTTGCTTGGCCACACCTTCATGTCGGCTTCTAGGCATTCTTATTCTTTATGATCCGAGAGAGTTTCTACCACAACTGCTTATAGAAGATATTTTCTGCCCCGGAACTTGTACTTGAAGGACACTACTGGATAATTTTTACTCTCACATGCTCCGGTAAGCCCTCGCAGCTCTAGTTCTTTAACACCCAAATGTTCATATTGGATAGAGTCTAGAGCGGAATTGAGGACGAAAGTGCGCTGTGAGCATTGATCCAGCCGCGTACGCGTCTTGATTGTTCCTCTTGGTTCCCTTACTGTTGACAGCATAACAGTTGGGAGGATAACACTAGCCTTCTTTGAAGACACAGACATCGTGATAGTTTTCGTCTTGGTATTTGCTATCCTTTGAGGTTTCTGCTCCTTCTTCGAACTGTCCCATTGAGATCTGGACTGACAGAGGATATGGTATGACAGAATTTGCAGTCGAGGAAGTTAGGGTTTACACAGCCATTGCTCCCATGGTCTGAGGATAAGCACCCAGTGCAAAGGGTAAGTTGCTTTGCGCGTTTTACTTTTAGAGCACCGGTTTTGTATTTTAGACACTTGAACCATGTATGTGCCCCCTCGCACAACTTACAGCTTTTACTCTGCACCGAGGCCTTCTGCACCGCAAAGGATGCTAAAGCTACTGGTATGTGTGTTGTAGTCCGTTCTGCTACACTTTCCAAGTTAAAGACCTGTTTGGTAAGCCTGTTCAAACTTTTCTAGGTCCAGACCGCCTTCACCTAAAGTTCTTTTTAAAGTCTCCTCTAGTGGGGATGGCAACTTTTTCATAAGGATAACCACACTAGCTTCATGAAGGGTAATTTGTAGGGTATCAATGGACCTTAATGTACTTTCAAAATTAGCATAGAATCCCTTTAATTCCTCAACATTGTAAGAGAGAGGACTCAAAGTAGTGAGGTTGGTTATATGTGCCGCCTTAATTCTATCCCTGTGTCCATAGGTTTTCTGTAGAAGGGCAATATCTGGTTGATAGCTGGCTCCTTCTATCGCGAAACCTGTATTTAGTTGTCTCGCTTCACCACTAAATTGACCTCTTAAGTATGTGAACTTTTGTATTTCACTGAGTTCCTCATTGCTGTTGTTACGACCGGGGCTCGTATAAAACAAGGGCTCTTAATCATTGGACTAGAAAGGCACACAGCCACAACGGTAACACTAGATCCAACCCTCGAACTTATAATGCCAGCGCACAAAAACACCTATACCCTCCAGAGTTAAATCTGCGATAACGGGGTATCCTATAACTCGGTATAAATGCACTACTACTACAGGCTGATGATCTCTGATACAGCCTGATCACAACAACATACAATTACGTTAATTATGTACACAAGGAAAAGGATAGAGAGCTTAATTAAATCACTGAAATGATTTAAGGCAAACAAGAAGAAGGTATAATTAAAGTTACTCTAAACAATAATAACTGTCACTCCTATATTAACCCTTAATTAGCGGCGAGCAACATAAGTCGAGTTAAAAAAAGCTGGACTATGTGGCGGCGCTCGACATAACTCGAGTGGCAATTTCAGCACGTAATGTGGCTGAGAGAGAGAGACAAGTGGTGGCAGGAGACTAGCGAGCGTATGACTGCTCCAGACCACCGCGGCGAACCTACTGACACAAATCTCAGCTCCCTCCTCCCTCTCTCACTCGCTACATACTCAATTATGTACTGAAAGTACCGAATTACCTGCTTTTTGCACTCGCGTTGCACGGTTATTGCAAGAAAACTATCCATCATACAAGGATC
Source organism: Paralithodes platypus (assembly GCA_032716605.1). Classification (NCBI taxonomy): domain Eukaryota; kingdom Metazoa; phylum Arthropoda; class Malacostraca; order Decapoda; family Lithodidae; genus Paralithodes; species Paralithodes platypus. The sequence goes on from CM064579.1 coordinate 9,673,089, forward strand.
GTTATGGTGTCATTCGAAAGCTCTGTTTATGCCCTTTCAGGGATAGGTACTTGTTTTACGTTCTGGGTCTTATTTAGGCATGAAAATGATCACGTAAACAGCCCTATTTTGGCTAAAAACACCCCGCTGTGCGGTACACATAAATAAACCGCATAGGCCGCTCGTAAGGTGTTAAAGAAAGTGAACGAAACTCCTAAAGCATCGAGCAGGAATCTTCTGAAGAAAGTCTGATGCTGCTTAACCCTTAAAAAGCGGCTCACCACATAAGTCGAGTTAAATAAAGCTGGACTATGTGGCGGCGCTCGACATAACTCGAGTGGCAATTTCAGCACGTAATGTTGCTGAGAGAGAGAGACAAGTGGTGGCAGGAGAGTAGCGAGTGTATGACTGCTCCAGACCACCGCGGCGAACCTACTGACACGAATCTCACCTCCCTCCTACCTCTCTCACTCGCTATATACGGAATTGTATCGGGAAAGTGGCTAATTACATGCTTTTTGCACTCGCGTTGCACGGTTATTGCAAGAAAACTAGCCATCATAAAAGGATCGTTATGGTGTCATTCGAAAGCTCTGTTTATGCCCTTTCAGGGATAGATACTTGTTTTACGTTCTGGGTCTTATTTAGGCATGAAAATGATCACGTAAACAGCCCTATTTTGGCTAAAAACACCCCGCTGGGCGGTACATATAAATAAACCGCATAGGCCGCTCGTAAAGGGTTAAGATGATCGAATCGGATTTTGAACTGTTGTATAAAGCAGAAACAAGATATGGCAAATGTATGTACATACAGGGTTAACTGGCACGGGAATAATAACAACGGTGCAATAGTATAATCTCCAACAACAAAAGAAGTACTTCCTCAGGCAACGCAAAAGCCTACTCGGGTTGTGCAACTCAACAACAACCAAGGCTTGCTATCAACGTGAATAAAAATGGTGCATACATAACATAAAGAGTTTATAATCTTAATCGGGTGTCTGCTAGGCGAATAAAGTCTAGCCGGGATGTAGTAGGCTAGGAAACAATGGCTGAGCAAGCGGCTCGTAGCCTAGCGAGGTCCTTAAGACTGTGCGGCCAAATTACGTTAATTGACGGGGTGCTCTCTTGAGAGATCCAGATCGCTAGTATCTGGTTCTCTCCTGGCGACCCTCTCAAGGTCAAAGCAAGCACAGTGTTGGGTGGCAGAGGCAAAAGCCCTCCCTCGCAACACAGTGCTAAACTCACAAGGTACCCAGTCAAAAAGACAACCTAGGCTTCCCACGTCTCCGTTGCGATTGTACAGGTTCACCAAACCCTAGTACAAATCGGAAATCACAACAACAATGGCCTCACCCCAGTCTAGCATTAAATAGCCCAGCAGACCACCACGAAAAAAGGGAGGGAGACACCGTGAGTGTGTCGAACCTCTACAGACAAAATGGTAACCCCTCCAAAATGCCTAACTAAACATATAATATCTGAGAGCTTCAGCATATAATACGATGGCCGATGTATGAAATCGTGGAGAACCAAAGGGTAGTTATGATATTAAATAGATTGAAAGAATGAGAGGTAAGAAGTTGAGAGAGAGAGAAAGTGTTCTATAGGTAGAAGTCGGGGGGACAGATAGCAAGGGACATGTGAAGGGTATGCTGGTCATGCAAGCTCTGAGGTAGGTAGCTCCACGGGAACCTCAGGATCACACAAAGGCATGGTGGTCGGCCAATCACAGGCCGATACGTCACAAGGCCGCAGGCCTCCAGAAGGCGCCAGGAACCACCAGCCAATCAAGAGCGCGGGAAAGCGCGCGAGCGGGAAAACTCCTCCGAGCGAGGGAGGAAACGCATACATACGCACGCACACACTACCACCACGCTCTCGCTATTCTCTCTCTCCCTCCACAATGCATCTTATATTCTACTCATGATATAAAATGCTTCCCATTGTCACAGACGAAAATAAAGACCACCACGGGACTGTCTGCAACAACACGAACACTATGAAAGAAAGAACAACATTCTCTGATAACTGTAGCCCATTTCACTGCCCTGGCGAGCGCTAATGGCTACCGGGAGGTGATTCTGCCAACGCTAGTAGGCGTCACACTGTGGACACTACAGTGGAACATATCCCAAAATCCCATCCACTGAGTGGAATCACTGTCAAATACAGGAAGAGTGATTTTCGGTAATCTTATACCAGCATTCCTATTAACTGCAGTACGATTTGGCTCCTTATGTTTGAGTTTACCCTTTAGATGGATGATAATCTGATCAAGACCCTATAAATTATCCATGTCTACCTCTATGTCCGCGAAATAATTCTCATCGGCCTCATATAGCGTTTCCATTTCACGGCAACATGTGTTAAATTAATTGATTTGTCTCAATATTGATCCCAATTTAGCCTCTATCGCATCATTGTCTGCGTTAATTAAAAATTTATCTATATCTGGTGATCTTTGTCAAAGCACCCTTGATACCTCCCTTTCATCGTTTATACATGATGGTAATACACAGTAATTAGAACTTAAAAGTCATAGACAATAGTTTATGTATATAGACGCTAAGCGCACTAATAAATATTAGACGACGTCAATATAGGCAAATTGTAGGGAGCCACGACGCACGCAATAAAGTGAACGATTGCCGTCGGTAAATGCAATAATTGAGGGAAATAAGACGCAGACCGCAATAATTAAAGTAAACGAATGCCTATATTATCTCCACTCACAAAATTAAAGTAGTTTACCCTACATTAAATGCGGCAATTTTTGGTAAAGTAGACTAAGAGAGGGATGCCAAATATGTTATAAGACAAGCTAATTTATTCTATAAACATTGAAATAAACTAGGCTAGCCCAATATCTACTTGGTACCAGATGTTTGTGGCAGTTACCCCTTTAGTTTTGAGCTGAGAAGACTGTACAAAATCAATTTACCCTCTTTAATTGTACTTTACACCCTTCGGATCCGGATCCGGGAGGCCTCATATGAGGCAAAAAAAAAAATTGGCAGGAATCCGGGAGGCCTCATATGAGGTAAAACGTGCGGCTAAAAATCGCCGCTAAAATCATCATAACTCGGCCACCACTCCTCGTAGTGATGTCATCTCAACGGCAGTCTACAGACAACAAAACGTTCTACAATTTGCAAAAAATTGACTGCTCTAGGTGGTCTCCATCAGTAGCTACTGAATTATGAAGCTTGACTGTACGAAAATGGCCCCGGACGCAGCGATCGGGATCATATGAGGCCCCCCGGATCCGATGGGTTAATGTAAGTGCGTTGATTTAAATACTTAATCTACCTAATGTAGCCTAGAAAACAAATGAAAATTAGGAACACAATTTAATGGTTAACCTAATTAAATACCGCCGCTTTCCGCTCCTCGTCCTCTGCAGTTTCGTTGTTTCAAAGCTTCAGATGCAGGTAACGGACGAGGCTCTCCCAGGCCGCAGTGGTCAACAATTGTACCTCATAGTATGAAAAAAAACGAAGTACTGACTCGAAAGTACCGACCACAAGGCACGCAAGTGTACCAGGGAAGCTGGAGGAGGCGCATGAAGGAAGCAAAACCCAGGAAAAAGTAGGAAAAGAAAAAGGAATAGCAAGAAAATGAAGACAAAACGCAAGCATATGGCAGAGGTTCGAATTTCGAAGGACCAATTTATAAGAACTCGGGAGTAAACAAATATCTAAATTGCCAAGAATTTATAAGTATTAACTTACTTTAGATGTTGATAATGATTGATAGCTCAAGGATAGAGTTAGGAATAGGTAGAAGCTATAGTGGCCACTAGGAGTTTAGAATTAGGATGACTTAGCGTGAATAAGGTGGTTGTAGTAGGAACGGGTAGAAGGAGGTGTTGCTGAGGTCATCGTTAGAGCGAGTCTGAGGTTCTTTCTTCTTTGGCGGTTTCCAAAATGACGCATGCGCAGTTAATATCCTATTCATTAATGCGCCATTTAACTAACTACAAGATATACCGAATTAAACATAATAATAACCCAATTTATATAGGGATAATAAACCCATAGAAACCTAATACAAATGTGTACATATCTTGTATTAAGATATGCATGCTAGGCTACTGCTGGCGCCTAATTGGAACTTACAGTATAATTATTACTTATTCAAATTTGTCGAGATGCTTACGAGTCTCGAAAGTAGTATTTTAATGACCATGTTTACATTTTATTATTACTTATATATATACTATATATTCGAAGCTGTCTTGGGTTGAAATAAAACATTTATTACCTGATTTTTTTATTTCAGAAGTCCTTAAATGTTTCAAAACTTCAAAATGTAGGCGTACCAGATTTAACTGTGAGGGATGCGGGATTGTGAGGGATGCGGGATTGTGAAGGATGATGGATAGTGAGGGATGCAGGATTGTGAGGGATGATGGATTGTGGGGGATGATGGATTGTGAGGGATGGTGGATTTTGAGGGATGATGGATTGTGAGGGATGATGGATTGTGAGGGATGATGGATTGTGAGGAATGGTGGATAGTAAGGGATGCAGGATTGTGAGGGATGATGGATTGTGAGGGATGATGGATTGTGAAGGATGATGGATTGTGAGGGATGATGGATTGTGAGGGATGATGGATTGTGAGGGATGATGGATTGTGATGGATGATGGATTGTGAGGGATGATGTATTGTGAGGGATGATGGATTGTGAAGGATGATGTATTGTGAGGGATGATGGATTGTGAGGGATGATGGATTGTGAGGGATGATGGCTAGTGAGGGATGCAGGATTGTGAGGGATGATGGATTGTGAGGGATGCAGGATTGTGAGGGATGATGGATTGTGAGGGATGATGGATGGTGAAGGATGATGTATTGTGAGGGATGATGGATTGTGAGGGATGATGGATTGTAAGGGATGATGGATTGTGAGGGATGCAGGATTGTGAGGGATGATGGATTGTAAGGGATGATGGATTGTGAGGGATGATGGATTGTGAAGGATGGTGTATTGTGAGGGATGAGGGATTTTGAGGGATGATGGATTGTGAGGGATGATGGATTGTGAGGGATGATGGATTGTGAGGGATGATGGATTCTGATGGATAATGCGTTAAAAATTACAATTAGTGTATCACTAAATAATTGGGAATTATTCAATAAGTGCCCCATTACGAATTAAACATTGTATATTTGTTTCTAACAGAAAGGCACAACGAGGAAAATTATATGAACTAGGTGAGAATATGCGGAAATTAATTATAAGGGGATTAATGCCCCCTCTTACCCTATTAAGGCCCCCTACTGGCACAATAGATGCTGATTTCGATAAGTCCCAGGGGTGATGGTCTCAACTCATCATGTATCCCATGACAAAGCGAAATAGGGATTTTTTTTTATTTTGAAAATCCAGTCAATCCGAGTAAAGTTTTGACAAAATTTGGTTCGGTTTCTCCAATGTTGAGGTTTGCTTAAATTAAAAAAACAAAAAACCCCGAGCCAAGTTCTACTAAGAAGGCTGTAGGACTATCATCGTTTTGTATGTCTTTAACCCAACATTTCCCTTATTGTCACAGCCATCCCCAGTATCGGGGGCCACGTCATATCTCTATAATGAAGCATTTCCTCAAGACATAAATAATCAAAACACACATATCACATGAAAATATAGCAGAAAAGTCATGTTTACAAATATAAACTCATGATGGTGCACTTATAGAGATTTACCAATAATTGAGAATATATGAGAAGAACACAAGCTGCACATGGATACTTTTTACCACTATGTTTATGAAGGAGACAAAAAGCAGGCTGCCTTTAGCGAGTTTATCACTAATAAGCAAAAGAATGACAGAGAGCCAAATTCAAGGGAAGCTAGGGTCAAAATGCCTGGACACACATACCTTAAAGTAGGCAAAGTCATAGGACGGAGGGAAGATGATTAACCCGGCAGCTGCAGAAAGGCTCTTAAGAGGTTTTACTGGGCGACTGCGGGAAAACTCTTAAGATCCTAGGCCTAAATGAACACTTTTAAATGGCCCCAGTAGGACTTGAAACAATTTATTTTTTTTCCTCCACATCTCATATCACTCCTCCACATCCCCTCCTTCCCCCCTTCCCCCCCCCCCCCCTTCAATTATCACCTATTTTCCCTGTTATTCCCTTATTCATTGGTATATTTTTGTGTAAACATCTCCAAACTGATCCTAGGCTGTGGTCATGTGTGTCTATGCGTGGGAAAGAGAGAGAGAGAGAGAGATACAGGCCTCAGTCACTCTCCAGGCTTCGAGAGAGGAGGGTGTGAGGCCGGCTGGCTCACAATTGTTGAATGAACCACTCGCTAACAATTCGCGATTTTGACCATACAAATGATATTCCCACTTGTTTTTTTGTTGTAACATGTTACTATCTTCATATTAAACGTAAAATAGGTGCATATGGATAAGTATTAATTATATTTATGGTAAATTAACGATTTTAGTGAGGAATGCATCCAAATACCTACGCACAGGGGTATGGTGTATACTACAGGGGCTGCGCATCTAAGAGGTTAAGGAGAGGATTGTAAGGGATTCCAGATTGTGTACATCTGGTTATCATTAGTCGCCGTGGTACAGCTGTGTCAGGGTTAGGAGGACTCGCAAGGTTACCAAATCAAGTCTGCTAAATCGTAAATATATGCCAAAAATCGCTCGAATAATGCCACAATCGCTACAATATTGCTCTTAACCCTTATTTAGCGGGGTCGGACTTAAGTCCGATACGAGAAAATTGGACTAAATGGCGGGGTCGGACTTAAGTCCGTGGGCGTATTCCCGCCCTAATTTAGGTGGAAAGCGAAACTTGGTGGTCAGGCGGTGTACTACAAGGGCCCACCCACACATCCCCACTGTGTGACCGTGACTAAGTGACCCTCAAGCAGCCATAATGGAAGGTCAAGATTTGCCTGTGTTCGATTCGGTGGCCGCCATCCCTAGTGCGTCGCGCCACCCTACTAACCACGCCCGGCTTACCACCCAGGAACTAGATATCATGCTGACCTCTTCAAAACTTTCTAATAAGCTGTTGGATGAAACCGTCCAAAGTCTGGGTGAGAGTTTTGGTAGTATGGATGACTCGGAAGACGAAAATAACCCGATCATAGGCTTTCACCCCAAGCATAATTTGCGTGGGGTGGATGTTGTGGTTGATATTGGACAGACCCTTCAGCAATTTGGAGACGTTCCTGATGAAGAACATACTGGTGTGGGTGTTGGTAAGTACAATTTATATTTTATAATTGCTTGAAAATGTGATTGCAAGCATTTTATCACCTTACGAGCGGCTGGTGGAGTATATTTCACTGTGCCGCCCAGCGGGTTTTTTTGTTTACCCTAAATGGGGTTGTTCCGTGCTCTTTTTCATGCATAAACAAGACCCAGAGCGTAATACAAGTATGTATCCTGAAAGTGCGTAAATTGAGCTTTCCAATGACACCCGAACCATCCTTTTACGATCACTGGTTGTCTTTCAACGATCGTAAAACACGGGTGCAAAAACCCTAAAATACGGTAATTTCCTTATATAATTCCCTGTGTGGCGAGCGGTCTGAGGTAATATATGCTCCTAATCACCGCTCCGCTCTCTCTCAGAGCACATTACGTCCTCAAAATTGCACTCTACAAGAAATTTCCTTTGCATTTTATAGCGTATTATTTGCAGGCGTTCGGTAAATTTCTTACGGTAATACAAACAACGAAAGATTGAATATTTGCGCTTGGCATTATATGATTGTGGAGAACAGATATAGACCTACCGTATATATTATGTTTTCATATATATGATACATGTGTAACATTTTTATATTATCACGACTCTCTCTCTCTCTGTCTCACTCTCTTTGTTTGTACTCCTTTGTAATCTCTTTGTCTGATGTAGGCCAGGGCACGCCCCTAACTAATCTCTTCCCTCCCAGGGGAAATCACACCTAGCAGATGTTTTTGACCTCCCCTCTCTCTCTGTCTGTCTCTTCCTCTCTGGGTCTACCTATACTGCATGTGACATTGAAATTGCTTGAGAGTTTGATTGCAAGCATTTTATAGCGTATTATTTGCAGGCGTTCGGTAAATTTCTCACGATAACCAGGGTGTATGGTACATTTCTCACGATAATACAAGCAACAACGAAGCTTGGCGAAGATTGTGGTCTACAATATACCTTTTTATAATTGCATGTGACCTTGTAATTGCTTGAAAGTTTGATTGCAAGCATTTTATAGCGTATTATTTGCAGGCGTTCGGTAAATTTCTCACGATAACCAGGGTGTATGGTACATTTCTCACGATAATACAAGCAACAACGAAGCTTGGCGAAGATTGTGGTCTACAATATACCTTTTTATAATTGCATGTGACCTTGTAATTGCTTGAAAGTTTGATTGCAAGCATTTTATAGCGTATTATTTTCACGCGTTCAATAAATTTGATAAATATATCAAAATAAGTCCTGTGGGACTATGAAATAGCTATTATTGGACAAGGGAAATATTTCGTTCATCCCTCCACTGGAACATCAACAACAATGTCAACAACGTATCGCCGTCGGCAATCGTAAGATTCAGAGTCGTAAAGATTCCAGGACGAGCTCAATAGAAAATGAATGAATGAAATGAATGAGTGTGCAGTACTGCCAATACGTATAGCGACTTCCGCTAGATCTAGAGACCTTTACTTCGATCTAGCATCAATGACTTACACTAGCGGTTTTGTTTTGAAATTTCAGAACAATTTCGAAGTGATATTATATGGATTTTGCCAATTCATATTTCTAGTGGTATTTATCATGTCTTACATCTAACAATATATGCTAGCGGATTTAACTTCAATTGGTAACCCCCCCGCTCGAGTCGGCTCCAAGAAAATCGATAATGGTGGCACTTTAGTAAACAGGTGATAAACAAACCCGCATGCGTATCGGTTTGGTGTATCGGTATTATGGTAAGTTGGCTACCTACTATTGTTTATACGATATAGTAAGTAATGATAAGTAAATTATTATATATTATATATAAAACAAAAACAAAATTCCTGCAAAGCAAGCGAAACAGAGAGAGAGAGAGAGAATGCAGAAACTGAACTGAAGAAAGAGTGAAAAAGATATAATAATACAGAAATATTACAAGCAAATAAATGAAATAGAGGGATTAGTTAGAGAAAATAATAATGAGAAATACATAATACGGATGAGGAAGAGGGAAAGCGAGCGAGCCAGAGAGAGAGAGAGAGACAGGAGGAGTGGGAGAGATTAGAGAAAATAGAGAGATTGCAAGCATTTTATAGCGTATTATTTGCAGGCGTTCAGTAAATTTCTTACGGTAATACAAACAATGAAAGATTGAATATTTGTGCTTGGCATTATATGATTGTGGGGAACAGATGTAGGCCTACCGTATATATTATTTTTTCATATATATATGATACATATGTAACATTGTTATATTATCACGACACTCTCTCTCTCTTGTCTCTTCCTCTCTGTGTTTACCTATTGCCTACATTTATAATTGCATGTGACCTTGAAATTGCTTGAGAGTTTGATTGCAAGCATTTTATAGCGTATTATTTGCAGGCGTTCAGTAAATTTCTTACGGTAATACAAACAACCAAACAACGAAAGATTGAATATTTGTGCTGCACATCCCTCATACGAAATACCATTCCCACCGTATAGAGAGAATACAGAAACTGAACTGAAGACAGAGTGAAAAAGATATAATAATACAGAAATATTACAAGCAAATAAATAAAATAGAGGGATTAGTTAGAGAAAATAATAATGAGAAATACATATACGGATGAGGAAGAGAGAAAGGGAGCGCAAGAGAGGGAAAGCGACCGAGCCAGAGAGACAGACAGACAGGAGGAGTGAGAGAGATTAGAGAAAATAATAATGAGAATTACATATACGGATGAGGAAGAGAGAGAGAGACAGCGCGCGAGAGAAGGAAAGCGAGCGACCCAGAGAGAGAGAGAGAGAGACAGACAGACAGACAGGAGTGAGAGAGAGAGAGAAAGAAAGAAAGAAAGAGAGAGAGAGAGAGAGAGAGAGAGAGAATACAGAAATAAGGAGAAATAAGAGAAAAATAAGACCGATTACCAAAGGAATAGTAGACGCGGTAGAGGCCAAAGTCAGGCCAAAGCAAACACAACCGAACGCGCCAGGGAAATAGACCAAAAAGTACCTCCTCTTCCTCACCTCTTCCCACCCTCCACACTCATTCATAACATCCATTCATAGTCTTATATGGGGAGACAAAGAGTTGCTCTTTCCAAAAATGATCGTTTCGTTCGCATTGGAGCCATAGTAACGGCACTAGGGCGAGTGAAATTGAGCGAATATTTCGGGATTATGCCCGCTGAGCAGTACAGTGTAAAATACCTTACCACCCGCTAAATAAGGGTTAAATGGCTCAAGTCTCCAAAATATCGCTAGAATTCATGTCGCTAGATGTAAAGGTTTGCCTCTAGATCGAAGTGAATACCTCTAGATCTAGCGGGAAAGTAGCTAAATTGACAACACATACGCCCAGACAGCCCAGCTTGGTTTGGAAGTCATAAATCATATATTATTAATCCAGTGAATCATTATGGTAGCTAGAAAACCGTCCGTTGTACCAGATGATGATGGGTATGTGTGTGTGTGTGTTGCAATTGTGTCTGTTTATGTGTGTGTATGATTCTTTGCTGTAGTGTGTGTGCATGTATGAGTGTGTGCTAATAAGTGAGCGTGAATGGGTGTATGTTGCATATGACAGTCTATTGAATGTGCTTCCATGGCCGAAGGTCGATTTCTTCTACGTTACAGGCTCGCTATCGCTCGTCAAGAAAATAATCGGCATCTGAATGGGATGAAGCATATTACTGTCGCCGAACTAATGGGGCAAACAAACTTAAAATCCCCAAGTACTCGAGAGAAACCCGGGAGGTCCATAAAGACCCCCTGCGAACCAAATATGGGGGCAATTTTCGCTTGAGGGATTTTTTTTTGGACCCCTTTCTCCCTCATGTTTAGCCCCATTGCTTTTGAGATTTAAAAATGCTTACCCCATTAGTTTGACAATTTTAAGAACTTTCGCCCCATTTCTGTCAATTTTTAGACCATTCGTGCCAGTTGGTGACCGGTCACTTCAACCAGTAGACCATTTCAACCAGTAGCTCTCAACCAGTACCAAATCAACCAATACGGTTAGGTTAGGTTAGGTTAGGTTAGTACTATATTTTGGCACTGGTTTGGTTGGTCTGGGTAAATTTGGCACTGGTTGAGAGCTACTGGTTGAAATGGTCTACTGGTTGAAGTTACATGGAACCGTGCCATTTAGGTGTCGATTTTGTTCCTGGTGAGCAATAGATAGCCGGCCTTTGGCCGGAAAAAACGTTCTACCGAAAAATGTACAAATTTATCTTGAAAGGGGGTCTAGGGGGTGTAATTTTAAGCTTAATGGTGGTCTAGGGAACACACTAAAAAACCTCCGCTTAATTCCAGTATTCGGTATATGTACAGTATATATAATTGTAGTCATGTACTTGACCTTTAAGAGTGTTGATGGTGTAATGGTTTGAGTGTTTAAGATACATATGTGGTAACTTTGTTCGAATCCCGGGTGGATCATATGTTTCCATTATTTTCGTTGGGAGGTGTTTGGTGTTGGGAGTGAAATGAATACAAATTAGATTATATGCACCATATGAGGAGTACTATATTTGACAACGTTTCACAAATAGCTTAATCACGATTTTTTTTGTTTTGATTTATATGCCTTATTTTGTCAATAAAAGGCTCCTTCTCATATGGTGACTTAGTGTTGCCAATTTAGCTACTTTCCCGCTAGATCTTGAGGTATTTACTTCGATATAGAGGCAAATACTTAAATCTAGGGACATGAATAATTAGGGTGGTATTCTGGAGATTTGGGCCATTTCGAGCGATAGTCTTGCGAATGTGGCACTATTCTAATGATTCTCGACATATATTTACTATCTAGCGGACTTGATTTGGTAACCTTGGGAGTTTATATTTAATTATGTTAGTTTGATTATTAACTATGTTACCCTGGAGATCACGGGGGTCAGATGGTAAAGGTCAGGTTTCAGGTCATCCAGATTTTTCAGATATCTCACTTTTTGCTGTTTTCACTTTTAGAATTCTCAGTTCTTGACTTTGTTTTCATCTTTTCTTTTTCACTTGTAAACCGAACACACACACACACACATACACACAACACTTTGTCATTATACCGCGTATAAATGTTACTGGATAGATTTGAAACAAAGAATCAATATTTAATTATAATAAACAACCTAATTTGAAATTGCTTTTTTATCAGTTTAATCAACAATATTTTCACTATTCTACAACTGTTACACCCATTACATTATCTAATTTCCAACCAATATAAAATACATATACAAAACATAAATATCCATACCATGCAATTATAGTGTTAACCCCTTCTGTACCGGCGACGTCTACTTAGTTATATTGAAGCTATATTTAGACGACTTTGTATAATTGAAGAAGGATCTGGGGTAGTCTAAAGGATCAAGTGAGATAGTTCGAAGCCTGATCTGCTGGAGGCTCTTTTGAAATTGAATAAAATCGTCATATAACAGCCAGAATAATATTAAAAAGACGTTGCCAGTACAGAAGGGGGTAAGAGATTGTATTTGATGTTGTCATAGGGAGCCTACTTAACAATAACCATCATCATATAACTTTAACTTATATATATATCTATTCTCATATATCTTTAAATTGTGTAGATATTCATGCTCATATTATTTCTATAACTTGTGTGTATATATATATATATATATATATATATATATATATATATATATATATATATATATATATTCTGATATATTATCTGTAACTTTTCTAACCAGAGTATCATCTTCAATCTCATGGGTTGAAATGTCTTACCATATCCATCTCAGTAAATCCCTGTGTATTACACTCCGTTAGTTCCCTGTCCTTTCACTCCTGGAGACCTGCCCTTCCAATCACAACTCCCAAGAAGATTAAACTCTTTGACACCTGCCCGTCTATAATATGATGGCGGAGAATAATAGCTTCTCTCACTATATAATCCGACGTCTTGTTTGAGCTGATGTGCTGATGGACATGAGTCTAAAATTATCATCTTCCAGGTGCAAACACAATCACAAAACATATATTACACAGTATCATAAGCCAATCACTCACATCAACAATATATATATATTGTTGATGTGAGTAATTGGCCGATGATACTGTGTAATATATTCATTGTGATTGTGCCCAGCTGGCAGGATCATGCCCTCTACACTCACCTCGGATTCAAACAGGACTCAGCCCCTCTGGATACAGGAAATAGTTCGATGGTTTAGGCCCTTATGGATGGGGCAGAAATGTGGGGGGAAATCTATTTTGATTGGCGCTGGCATGAAATGAGCGATATGATTGGGAGCGCCACCTCGAGACTGGAATTGTCCATCACTTCATGATAATGGGGCTCGGTGATTCGCTACAGACCAAATATAATGTGTATCCAGGGGTAGACTGGGGTTTGGAAATTAGTTGCAATCCTGACTCGGCCGAGTGTGCAAAGAGACGACCCTGGGGAGGATAATTCAGACATGGCAGTATAACAGATAATATATAAGATATTAATATAAATATTTATTGGAGTGGAATATATAAGATTTTAATAACAGTTGAAGCGGTAATGGTTGCTCCATTTACGTGAAATTATTTGCATTGTATCTCTAAGATACCGTAGTTAACATACGTGGTGTGGTCATACAATTAAATGATGACAGGTTATAACTACCAGGTGTGTTGAGGTGAGCTTCATGCCGCCTTGTGTGTTAAATTGTATCTATCTATCTATCTATTGCCTGACGCCGTGATCCCCGAAGGGGTGGCCACGAACGAACCGCCCCCATGTACTTCTGTCCCCAGTCAGTCGACACCCCTCCCCCCAACCAGCACCACCTTCGTTCATGTACTTCCTCACTCCATCCTTCCACCTCTCATTCGGTCTACCTCTCCCTCTCTGTCCCTCCACCTCACTCTCGAACACCCTCTTAGTCATTCTCTCGCTTTCCATACGTTCCATATGGCCGAACTATCTCAAGTTATTCCTTTTGTTACGCTGGCCAGCTTGCCAGAATGCGCTCGGGACTCGCTAGTGCTCGCCAGGGCAGTGATATGGGCTACAATAATCGTAGAGCGATGTTCTTTCTTTCATAGAGTACATGTTGTCACAGACAGATCAGTGGTGATCTTTATTCTTGTCTGTGACACTTAGAAGTATTATATATCATTATTCGAATATAAGATGCATTGTGTGAAGTTAAGGAGAGAGAGAGCGGAGTAGGCAGCGTGGTGGTAGTTTGTGCGTGGGTATGTACGTTTGCCTCCCGCGCTCGGAGGAGTCTCCCACCCCCGTGATTGGCTGGCGGACCTATCGACGTCATAGAACGCTTGCTCTTCATGACGTAGTCGTCTGTGATTGGCGGCCGCGGTCCTGGGACAGTGGTACGGGCTCCTGTCCTTGTGTTTCCTGCAGAGCTAGGCGTAGTGTGCTAGGTCCTACATGCTCCTTGCAATTCTGTCCCCCATATAACCCTCTATACTACTATCTCTCTCTCTGAACTTCTTCGGTTTCATACTTCTCTCTTTATTCAATTACTTATCCCTTCTGGTTCTGCATACGGCTTCCATAGTCGGCCAGTCATATTACCAGCACCAGCTCTCCATATATGTATGCACTAGTTTTAGGGATTATTAGAGTCATAGTCAAATGGTACCATAGTGTTCGGGTGCTTCTAATTATTGGGCTGTTCTCTCTTATTATTTAATGCTAGACAGTGGAAGGTATCTTTGGTCGTTGTCTGAGTTATGTATGTGGCAAGTCAGAGCCTGTACAACATCGACGAAGCTAGCTAGCCTGTAACCCTTGTGCATATTTTCCTTTGCGAGTGTAGCAGTATACAAGTGAAGGGCTTTTGCCTACTCTCACCTGTATGATTGCTAACTCATTTTGTTGACCTTTGTGGAGCGCCAGGGCAAGACCAGATACTAGAGATCTGGACTTACCAAGAGAGCCTCCAAGTCACTTAACCTAACATAAGGGAAATCTGTTCAAGGGGAGGCAGTAGGCTACGAGCATGCTTGCGCTCTGCCTAGCTTCTTATTACCTTTTGATGCCATTGCTAGACTTTATTAGTGAGAAAGACAGCATCGTGCTTATTAACTTTAATTGTGTATGCTTTAGGAATAATTCACGCTTTATTTTAGCCAAGGTTGATGCATAGTGCACAACCCAGTTTGGCTATTACGTTGGCTACGGAAGTACTGTTCCTGAGTGGTTATTATTAGTGCTGTCACAGAGTTGTTGCACTCCCTTGTTATATAATATGTATCCTACTTATTGGTGTATTTAAGATACACGCTTTGGTGTCCTGCCCCTGCATTTATTCATGTTCTGTATTAACGAGCATCTTAGAGCATCAGACCTTTTCAGAAGATTCCATCTCTGATTGTTGTAGGACTAGACTTCCAGTGTTTTCATAGAGCATTGTAGTGTTTAGTGTTGAATACAGACTCACACTAAAGTTAACGTAAGCATATAATTCTTTATTTAATCTTGTTATAGTTTATTCAAGCATTGTTATTACTTAAGAGCATTTTATTAACGTAAAGTACTCCTGTTGTGAGCAGGCTTTGCCATCATCGGTAAGCCTTTGTAGAAGTGCACTAAAACCCAGTTAATTGATACCCCGTTATCCAGGAGATTAACTCTGGAGGGTTTAAGTGTTTTGTTCGCCGGCGAAATAGTTCGAGGGTTTGGAATTAGCGTACCGTTGTTGCAGATATAGCCTATCATCTAGTCCGATATTGAGTGCCCTTGTTTATTTCGTAGAGCCGGTTGTAACACTTTTCACACTTTCCAGCTCATCTACCTCCACACCACACCTCCTTCTTACTTCCTCATAAGTCTGTCTATCCCTCCATGTAACTCCGCACGCACTCCTTAAGTAAGTCATTTCCACTGCTCTCACTCTTGGTCTGAGTCTCTCAACCAACGTCCATGCTTCGCTTCCGTAAGTCAGTGTCGGGATTACCACACTGTCATGCAAGGACTTGTTCACTTCCATACTGACCCCCCTATTTCTTGTTACTGCTTTTTGCGTTCCTACAATCCTCTTCCCCTGTTGTATCCTCTCCCGCACTTCTTCATCCACAGTCCCATCTTTACTCAACACACTGCCCAGATACTTAACCCTTTCACGCACATATGACGCATAGGTTGCCAGATTAGCAATAAGAAATAGAGTTCTCTCACTCTTACAATTATCTCTCCAAAATTAGTTTTCTGCCCACAGCTAACTCAAAAGACAACTGCAGAGGTTGAAGTAACTAAACTAAAGGTTTCTAAATACCCCTGATGGTAACAAAGGCTTTAAAATATCCCTAATAGGCTCAAAATCGCGTTATATGTCGGAGAGGGTTAAAAGAGTTGACGATCTCCATAGCCTGACCGTTCAGCTTCACCTCACACTCTGTGAATTCACCCTTTTCGAAGACCATAACCTTGCTCTCCCCCGCATTTACCTTCAAATTCCGTTTTTTGCACACTGTTCCAAACTCATTTACCAGACCCTGCAACTCCCATTCATTATCACTCATCAGAACTGTATCTTAAATTGTATTTGTTCTGTTAATCTAAAAAGATTAATAATGGTGTGACGATTGAGAGTTTCAGTGGTAACTTTAGTAATGATTAGTGAAACTAGTTGTTTATTCATCATCAATTTGTCAAGCGCATTTTATTTTTGATATTCAAATAACTTGCAATGCGTCCTTGTTGTAATTTCTATTAATAATAGTGATACTTGATAAAGCATTGGAATGATTGAATACATGGCTAACTAGCGAGCAGTGAACGATCGGACAATCATATACCGGTTCGTCCTGGATCTCCATATTTATTGATCTTTATATGTTTCATTTATATTGTAAAGTTTTCTTTTTGTTTATTGGGTTTGCAAATACATTTATTGTTGTTGAATTGGTGACTTTAATATCTTCCCTTCCTCGATAGTACTTGTAAAGGATATAATAAGATAATTATAATAAGAATAATAAAATAATAAGATATTGACCATAAATATTTATAATAAATAATACATTATCCAAGTATATAAGAAATAATCAAAATATTTACGAAATAATACTTTATAATAATTAATCATAATCATAATTAACTTGATAATAATAATACATCTTAATCATCATCATTAATCATAACAAATAATAATACTAAAAATAATATAATATATGATCACATTAAATCATAATTTACCTTAATAATCATAATTAATCGTAATAATCATAAGTAAATTCAATATGATCTTAAAGTGCTTGTGGAACTCACAATTTATCTAGCTAAGCTCCACTCATGACTAGTATATAATTGTTGAGCTGTCTGCTTTATTTAAAGCGAAAGAAAAGCGAACAACAACAGACAGCAAAAATCCTACCAGAGACTTGAGAATTATAAAAACTCACTGTTACCACTCTGGTCAAGCGAACCAACTGATTTGTGGACGCATATATATATATATATATATATATATATATATATATATATATATATATATATATATCTATATGCACAGGCCCAATCCCCATTTTGGGGGTAGCTGACTCAAGACAGAGCAAGAACAGTGAAAACACAAAAACAACATAAAACAACGAATAAACACAGATAAAAAGCACAAACTCACACACATCAAGGTCACCCAGTAGAAGACCCAGAGACCAGGGTCACCAAGGTCGCTCCAGCACTGCCCCGGCCCCCGACCACCCGGAGAGGTTCCTATCTCGGCAGGCAGACATGCAGTGGAGCCAAAGCCACAAGCCCTCCCACCACATTTCCAGACGCACCCTTCATATTAATCGTCTTCCTGTGCCAGGCGCCTGATGGACTATTATCTAGTCCAACTTGCGCCCGACCCCTTACTCCAAATGACAACGTGTTCACTCACTATTCAAAAGCATTCTCCATTCACTCCTGTCCACCACCACTTCCCCTGCCTGATCTATAGTCATTCCTCTGTCATCCAAAGCTTTTCTTACACAGTCTCTCCATCTCATTTACTGGATATATATATATATATATATATATATATATATATATATATATCTTCATGTTTGTCTGATGATGAGAAATGTTCCCGAAACTAGTCACCAATAAAGATGATGAAGTGGAATATATTAGTCTTTATCCTGAGTTGGTTCTACACTGTACCCTGTGGGCACCTCTATTGTGAACACTATCTATATATATATATATATATATATATATATATATATATATATATATATATATATATATATATACAATGAAGCAACTTGGTTGATCCCGAGAACTTTCAGTCTTCTACTGTACTTCTCACTTCTCTGCTTGTTCTTCCTCTGTCCAATTACTCTTCTTACATATTTTACTCCAGCCATCTGGTCTGGTCTGGTATATATACTCACACATATATATATATATATATATATATATATATATATATATATATATATATATATATACTGTATATATATATATATATGATTCTATAATTTTGTTTTTCCAACTGACGATAAACTGTCATGTTCCTATTTTCATTTCGATGAATGTGTAGCGATAAATTATGGAAATTATCATAATGTTGCATTAATATGACACAGACAGTAATGTGACGTCCCATAATTATACTACTGGGTAAAGTATATATAGTCTAATGAACGAAAAATAAAAAATTCCCTTCATATAGTTGCTCCGCCCTCCATCCCCTAAACGAGTGGGTAAGGTATATTGACACGAAAAAAGTAGTATCAAAATACCATTCAAGGATTCGTAAATTAGTCATACTTTTCTAATCCTTGCCTTATGTCTCTGTAGGCCTAACATATTGTTTGTTATTTAATATATATATTTTGTATATTGGACAATGTACTGCATAGGATTTGAGAGTAATATTTCTGTAACATTAATAAATATACAAAGGAGTGATATTTTGATGACTTCGATAAATAAATATCAACTCACTGGATATAAACTTATTACTATTGAGTGTTTGTGAAAGAGATGTCGGTCCCTCATTGGTGGAGATCCGCCTCCCTGCATCCCCCGCCGTGTGTCAGCACCCTGTTTAGCCACTATCACTCAGACTCCAATGATGCCTGCCTTTAAAGTTGAAATTGGCTGTATCTAATGAATACATAGTACAAAGGAGTACAAAGGAAAGCAAGCAATAACAGTTCTACTTTTTTGTATTTATTTTTGTCTATGTGAGTGAGGGAGACAAAAGGCAGAACTGACTGTATCGAGTGCCTCCCCCAGAGTTGAAAGAGTGACAGGGCCAAAATCAAGGGACGTTGGAGCCAAAATGCCTGGACCCACGGAGTTTGAAGCAATTAAAGGCATAGGAAGCAAGCAAAAATGATTCTGTGACAGAGTTCCAGAGCTTAGCAGTTGAATAGAAGAAAGACTGAGAATAACATTTCACTCATGGGTTAGAGAGTTGCACAGAGTAGGGGTGGGATTGTGTTGCAAGACAGGTACTACGTACCCTAAGTAGAGGAGGTAGTATACACTGGGAAAGCTCTGAGGAACATTGATTATTATAATAACGATAGAATAGCTTGAGAGATGCAACATTGCGGAGAAGAGAGAGAGATTACAGAGAGTTGGTGAGTGGGCGGGAGTTAATGATACGAAAGACTTTCCTTTCTACTTTGTCTGAGGACCTTTCAGACAAGAGAGAGTACATGTATGTTAACTTTCTGGAAGTACTTGGTCTTCCCAAAAGGTAGAGTACTGCTGTCAACTCTGGTCTCCATATAAAACGGGGGACATTATCAAGTTGGAAGCCCTTCAAAGGACATTCACAAGCAGGATCTCTGATCTCCAACACATGAAATACTGGGAGAGGATGAAGGAGCTGAAACTATACTCCTTACTAAGAAGATGCGAGCGGTACCTAGTAATCTGTATTTGGAAGACCTTAGATGGGCTTGTACTGGATGTGGGACTCCAGCTGAATAACCACCCAAGAAGAGGTAGACTGTGTTATATCAAGAGGACAAAGGCCACAACACAGAGAACGGCAACAGTCCTACATATTACATTCACAAAAAAGGGGACTTGTCTTTTTAATGCGGTTCCAAAGTCAATCATGGAGCTGAGAGGGGTTTCAACGGAATCCTTCAAATGCCAGCTAGACAAATGGTTGGCAAGTGTACCAGGCGAGCCCCAAACACCAGGATACAGCAAATCCTTGGTAGATCTCCCAAGTTCCAGAAAAGCAAACCTGCCTGGCCGCTGCAGAGGTCCACCTTAGCTGCGCCATTAGAGGGCGGAATTCTACAAAGTAAGCCCTCTATTTAGGCTCCCTACTGTCAAAATAGATGCTGATTTTAATAAACCATGGGGTGTGACCCCCTCAACCCATTTTGTATCCCATGGCCCAAAATCAATACTCAGAACAAGGGGCGACGTACTTCTTGGTGCTACTAGGAGTGTCGCGAACTCAACCATGGGTAGGAACCATAATTTGATCCTTTCCCACTAGTAGGGGGCATATTAATATTGCTGGATAATGGGTAAAAACTATAATGCGACAGTCCTTAGTTTATAAAACCATGGTATAGCCTAGGCCTAGGCTATGAAAGAAGAAATGAACACAAAAATAATCACATAGCCTAGGACTAACTTAAACAAATGGAATCAGGCAGGTCCTAGATTTTTACCAAATTATGTCTTTGGAAGTGACAAAACTACCAAAAGAATGCTAGTTGATGTTAATTTTCTTGTATTCATTCGCACATTAATTTAGGCTAAGTCTTCAAACATAATTGCTCCAATTTGACATCCTGGGTCACCTCGTTAGTGTGGGTGCCCTACTGTTAGGGCAGTAGTTCCAACTTTGGACAGTTAGGCCTAGTTAGTTTAGATAAAATCACGAGGTAAGATATCCATGGTACAGTAATGCAATTATGCAAACCCTGCACTCAAAACATGAAAGGCTAGACAACAATAAAAACTAACTTATGACTAGGCTATAGGCAAACTTCTATCAACTTGGTTATACTTACTTACTTGGTCATACTTGGTATATTTCCGTCCTCTGTGGACACAGCTAAAGTGGACCTCCGCTGCGGCCAGGCAGCTCTGCATCTCCCTCTTTCCGTCTATTTTCCAACGAGTTGGATGTGGTGCTGGGGTATCCTGGTGTTGGGGGCTCGTCTGGTACTGTTGCCAACCATCGGTCCAGCTAATGCTTGAAGGAGTCAGTTGTGACACCCATGAGTTCCCGGACGGCCTTTGGTACAGCATTGAAGAGACGAGCCCCATTTTTGGTGAAGTTATTGTGGGCAACTGTTGCTATTTTCCGAGAGGTAGCCTCGGTCCTCTTGATGTAGCAAAGCCGCTATTTTCTTACGTGGTTATTGATCACTAGTCCCACGTCAGGTACCAGCCCTTCTAGAGTCTTCCACACATATATCAATAGGTAACGCTCTCGTCGTCGTTGTAGGCAGTAAAGTCGCAACTCCTTCAGGCGTTCCCAGTAATTCATGTGTTGGAGACCCCAGATCCGGCTGGTGAAGGTCCTCTGTAGCGACTCCAGCTTGACGATGTCACCTTATCTAGTACCTTATTATTTGGACTAATGAACTTCTATTGAAACTATCTCGTGCGTAAGATACACTAAATTAGCCAACCATTACCGTTATTTTCTAGTCTGTAAATTTGAACGTTTGACTGGCGTACCCGTCTATTGTTTTGGGCCACACCTCTCCCTCCAGTCAGAATTTGGGATGGATGCCGGATCGGGTGGCCCCACCAGGTAAGATAACCTGTCTTGTGGGGAGTCCATAGCTGGCAGCAGTATTCCTGCTTTGGGAGGACCAGGGTCAAGTATCCGCATACAAGGCCCTCTCTCTAGTTTGGAAGGTCCTGAGTATCCGCCCTGTGAGTCTCCTAGCTGTCTCGGTGATTTGATTGATATGGCGAGAAAAAGTTCCGTCGGTGCTCATTGTTACTCCTAGCTCCCGCACATGTTCTTTTGAAGTGATGGTTTGCTGATTGACCTGATAGCTGGTGCCTTCTTTGATGGTTTGTAGAGGGCCGTACAAAAAGTTACTGTCGCATTCACATACACATTCGGATAGAAGTTACCACCACATTCACATTCACATTTTTCTTCTCAGTTCCTGTACGGTTTTCTTTGCCGATGTTCACAGATTCGTTTTTCTCCATTCAAACTGGATTTTCTACATTCACAATCGGTTTCCTACATTCACATTCGGTTTTCTACATTCCCATTCACAATCGGTTTTCTACTTTCATATTCGATCGTTTCTCTTAATACCCATTCACATTCGTTTCTCTTGTGACGTTAACCACTCCGTTAGAACCGCATGGCTTGTCCTACAGTGACTCGCTAGGATCGCCAGGGCAGTGGATGTGGCTACAGTTGATGTATTATTGTGTGCTTTATTTCATATGAAAGCTCGTGTCATGGGCAGTCCAGAAAGGCTCTTTGTTTTCGCCCATGTCAAGGCTTTATATATTTAATTGCAAAGTATATGTTTTATCATTAAGTAGTAATGATAGGATTTGAGAGAGAGAGAGAGTGAGAGTAGAACAGAGTGAGAGGAGGCGCGCAGTGTTTTTTGCCATGCTTGATGACATCACGGCTGGCTGGCCTGGTATTGGTTGGAGGAGTTTTTTACCATGCTTGGTGACGTCATGTTTGGCTGGCTTCTTTGTCATTGGCTGAAGGAATTGTCACCGCTTTGTCTACGCGGTGCGAGCTAGTGCTAGTATATATACAGCTCTCTCGCCACTCTCTCCCTCAGATCTGGTTTCTAGAATGCATCCCTCTTATCCCTTTGATACCTGTCCCCCTAACTGCACCTGAGAACCTTTTCCTCTGCTTATCTCTCTCATTTTCCATATCTTTCACCACCTTTTATTAATATTATACCCCCTCTGGTTAACTCTGCATAATCAGCTTTGTGCTGGCCAGTTGTATTGTGCGTTAAGGTCTTATATAACCCCTGTATGTTAGTTGTTAAGATAAGTTAATCACGAAGTATTGGTTGGCATTCATGTTGTTCAGTACCTCTTCCTATAATTATTAGTGTTCTGCTGGATTAGATAATGCTAGACTAGGAGTCTGATACTATAAGGTATTGTTTCCGATGGGTGCTGGCTTTAGTTAAAAGCTGCACGACATACCTGAGAACTGGAGTTGATTGGGTAAATTCTAGTCTGTGTGCCATTGAGAATAGAGCATGCACGAATAAGGGCTTTTTGCCTATACCATTCTGCACTATTCTAGGCTCGGTTGTTTGTCTTTGAGGTACGCCAGGAGAACGCTTAATACTTCGGTATTAAGGGTTCTCAAGAGAGCTACCCTTCATTATAACGTAATATTTGACGCACAGACTTGAGATTTGCACTAGGCTATGCGGCATGCCATGCGCACCAGTATCTCGTATCATTGACTCTAGCTAGACTTTATCAGTCAAAGTCATAGACCCCTTTACATAGAGGTAGAGGAGTCTATGGTCACAGTAGACATTAAGTATATTTAACCAATTACTCTTTTTATGCATACCCGTTTATGATTACACAAGCATTTCGCAGCCTAGTTTGATGTATTGAGACACAAACGACTTAGGCTCTTTTTGTTGATAGGAATACTGCATTGTCGTGGCGATTATTATTGTTGTAGCGTTTAGGATATTCTTGGCTCCGACTGCATTATATATCCTGCCTTTTTGTGTGCATAGCCTGCACGAGCATTGTTCCGCTGCCTGCTTTTTTGGATTCCATTTCCGATTCGAGCATCTTGATAGCATCTAACATTTAAAGAAGATTTCTTGTTGGTGTTGAAGGACTTTAGTGCACTTTCTTTCATGCAGGAGTGCCTGACATTTATTGATTAAAGTAACGTAAGCTGTAACTTCTCTTACCACCTTACTTTGCACACCATAACCAAGCACCTTCGGTTATAGGTAGTAATAGGCTGTTTTCACATAACATTAAGCCTAGAGTAGACGCACATTTATTGACAGTTTAGTAACCTATTATTGCATATAGAACTCTGGAGAGTATTTGTGTTCTTTGTTCACTGGAAATATACATCAGAGGTTGGATCTAGCGCTTTCCGTTGTAGCATTTATGCCATTACTAGTCCAATGAATAAGAACCCTGATATATTTAAACCTCAGTCGTAACAAATGGCGACCTTACCTAGGATTTGGTGAACCTACATTTATTAGCAGGGAACATTTGTTGTTTTGGGGAATATTTTGTGGGGATCAGCAAGAATAATTTTGTTTTGCAACATAGTATAGCCCTTGAGTATTTCCGAGAATTTGTGTGTGTATATTGAGGTATAAGAGTTTGGGGTGCTTCTTTTCTGAATATTGAGGTGGGAACTTTTTGTGAGCATCATGTCTTATACCGGATCAGAGGAGAATGGAGACACAGTACGTAATGTCGAAACTGAGGAACAGCAGTATGATGATATGGTTAATCAGGTGAACTGTGAGGAGGATGCTAGGATATTTTTGCAATGGCCTGTTACTGCCGAGCGGTTGGAGGGTATGCATCGGTACGGTCTTCAATGCCTGGCCACAGCTATCGGTCATGCGGGTACTAGCAGCATGACCAGGGATAACTTAATAACGTGTGTACTGGGCAGGGTGACTGGTGAGCGAGATGGGTTGAGTGCTCAGAGCCCTTCGGCCATGCTTCCCCTACACTCGACTCCCAGCCATCCCAGTGGTTTGCCGACCTCGGGTACGTTTCCACAGTTGGGTGGTGACTGGCAGGGTGGGTTGCCCCTGGGGGGACCACCGGAAATTTCAAACATTGTAGCACCTTCACCTCCTCAAGGGTTATCTCCAGAATTATTGTTTAAGCTCGAATTAGCTAAGCTTCAGCATCAGCAGCAAATAGAATCAGCTAAGATCGAAGAGTGAAAATGTCAGCTTCAACAGCAACAAAGGGCATGTGAGCTTCAGCAGCAATTAGAATTAGCCAAGATAGAAGAGAGAAAAACTATCAGTCAAGCAAAAATCCAAGCTGATTTAGAGTCAACTAGGTACTGTGCCGCCGACAGGGATGTAGAGAAGTCGCGGATAGAGGTAACGGGACAGCGACTTGGGGCTGGTATCCGTGCTCATGATCAATCTCTCTCGCACTTATTGAAACTGGTTCCGGTGTTTGATGAGAGTGGTGTAACAGAATTTTTCGCATGCTTTGAGAAGAAGTACCAGAAACACCAGTGGCCAGAGAATAAATGGGCAGCACTTGTATCCTCTAGATTAATAGGCAAGGGTCTTAACCCAGTGAGACCCAGCGTCGCACGTGATGCGTCGGCAGTGTATGATCACCAACTCCCAGCGACGCATCACGTGCGTCCGACATAATAAAATCAGTTACGTGGCTCGTAAGGTAGGAAATGGCGGGAGAATAGGAGGGGGAGGTACCGTAGTGTGTGTGGGAGCCGGGCCGGTAGGTGTGAGCGGGCCAAGACAGCCGCGCGGCTGGTGGTGGTGGGCATAGTGGGGATACTTTACACCCTTAGTTCACCGCCACTTTGAACCTTCATTACTCCGGTCGTATGGGAGCTAGAGGCTTGAGATATATGTGAGACACTCCTTAGGATGGATGCCGTACAATGCCATACTCAGTTTTCACCCTAGTGCTCCCGGGCGGGTGGTCATGCGGGGGAGACGAAATTTCGCCCCCCCCCCCCCCCCCCCCCCCCCCAAATGACCAAGGTGATTTTTTTTTATTTTTTTCTTCATTTCTCACCATTCTCTTCCATTTGGGCTCAACAAATTTTTTTGAGGCCCCCCCCCCAAAAAAAAATATCCGAGGTGATTTTATTTTTTATTTTTTCATTTCTCATCCTTGTCTTCCATTTTAGCAAACAAAAATAAGAAGTGAAAATGGCTTGGGACTGGGGTGAACAAAATATTATAACTAGCCGGGGCTCAACGGGTTAAAGCCTACGATGCGTTACCTTTGGAGTCATGTATTGTGTATGAGGATCTCAAGGAGGCTGTCCTGAGGGCTTACGAACTGCAACCAGAAACGTACCGTTTGAAGTTCCGGGGTGTAACCAAGGGAAGAGATAGCACCTTTTTGGAACACGCCCGGGACTTGTCCGATGCTATGGGGAACTGGCTCCGATCTGAGAAGGTAACAACATTTGATGGAATTAAGCAGTTAATGATGTTGGAGCAGTTCTTTAAGAGCACGGGTCGGTGATCTAACTTTGAACTTAAAGGAGAAAAACCCAAGAACTCTAGTCGAAGCAGCAGAAATGGCTGATCGACGGGTGTCGTTGATTCGGGGTTGCGGGTCCTCACAGAAGTACGATGCAAGTGCTAGGGACCGTTATCCTCCCCCTCCCCATAGCAATGACACATTTAAACAAAAAAGCAATGACACTAAAACTGAATCCAAACCTAACACTACGCCGTATGAGAAAAGTCAGGGGCTTTTTACATCACAGTATAAGCCGAAACCGAAATTTATGTGTTCTAAGTGCCACCAGGAGGGTCATAAGGCAAATGAGTGCCCTAGTCGACCTCCTCCGGCAGCCGTGTCTTTTGTTCACGGCATTGGAGTGTTCAAGAGGACATCGGAGTTTGTTAGAGGCAATTCTTCCGAGGTAAATACACTGCCAGTGCAGAAGGATCCGGAAGGCTTATTCCCTGTCCGTGATGCCTTTAGTGACCACAGGGGACTCGGTTGTGTGGAGTGGGGGGGTAGAAGACATGAGGTGAGAATTTTGCGTGACACTGGGGCATCGCAAACACTGTTGAGGAATTTCACTGGTAAACCTGTAAATATGGCGCGGGTGGTTGTGGTTTAGGAAGTTCATGCAACAAGGTCATACCCGCTTGTAAGAATGAAGATGGAAGTTGATGGTGTGACTCGTGACCTGGATGTAGGAATTGTGGAGAAGTTACCTGTTGGGGGCGTCGACCTCCTTCTCGTCAACGACTTTGCGGGGCCTACTTCTGAGGCTCCACCCTTAGTCGTTGCCGAGAAGCCGGCCGACGTGAGTAGGGAGGAGCAGGAGTGGGTTGAGAAGTGTCAGGTGCAACCTATGGCGTGTGTTGTCACCAGATCTCTTGCATCCAGGGATTCGCATTCTGGTCAAGTCTTTAGACAAGCGGAGGAAAGGTACCGAGAAGGGGTTGAAAGTTGATGCGGTTGAGAGTTTAGTATCAACGGACATTCTCGGGGGCTCATTATTAGGACCGATTTTCGAGTCTGGAGAAGACCCATTAACTGTTACTAAGAAGGCAGAGGATGGGCTTAAAAAGACGAAGAGACAGCAACGATACACAGAGAGAGAGCAACGGGAGGCTAAATTCAATGTAGGAGGGGGGCATGAGTTGTTTCGCAAACACTTAGATAAGCTTGCTCCTTCGGACATTCGTAAATTGCAATTAGAAGACCCGGAGGTTCTTGAATGTGGTACCGGTGCTGTCGAGTTGGAGGAGGACAGTGATGCACAGTCGGGGAGATGTAGCAACAAGGTATCCTGACGCGTACCCTATGAGAAATGGGTCAGCGAAGACGGTGGTACGAAGCTTGCTAGTGTATTTTTCCCGGTATGGTTACCCGCAGGGGATTCAGTCAGACCAAGGATCCAATTTCACTACTGACCTCTTTGTTCAAGCAGTGCCACAGCATGGGATTGTTACGGTTGGGTCATCTGCGTATCATCCGGAGAGCCAGGCTGTGTTAGAGCGATGGCACTCAGCCTTAAAATCTGTGCTTCGTTGTTGTTGCTTTGAGGGTGGGAAAGGTTGGGATCTTGGCCTGCCATATGTTTTATTTGCTGTACGGGAGGTACCTGGGGAAAGTTTGGGATTCAGCCCTAATGAGCTCGTCTTTGGACACCGTGTCAGAGGGCCTCTCCATATGGTTAAAGAAATATGGGAGGGTGCAGATAAACCTTGTTCTATGCTTAAGTATGTCCCCGACAGTCGAGAACGGATGTTGCGCAGTCTGGAGTTGGCTGGCCGTAATTCGACTAGCTCTCAGGCCCTCATGAAGGACAGGTACGACCTCAAGGTTAAACTCAGGGAGTTTCACGTGGGTCAGGAGGTGTTGATCCTACCGCCCCTTGTAGGTCATCCCTTATCCGCGAAGTACACTGGTCCTTATAGGGTGGTTGAGAAGCGATCGGACCTGGATTGCTTGGTGGCCGCTCCAGACAGACGTAAGCGCAATCAGTTATGTCACGTTAATCTCATGAAGGAGTATGTGAGGCACCCCCCTTAGCCTCTCACTGTGCCTGTGATGACGTTTAGCAGTCAAGGTGGAGAAGGAGAACGGGACAGTCAAGCTCAGGTGGAGGATAACTGGAAGGATAAGAAAGTCAAATGGGCGCCTGAGTGTGAGAAGGCGTTTAGACTAGTAAAACACCTGTTGTGCACTCACCCGATCCTCAGGGCCCCTGACTTTAGCCTACCTTTCCAACTAGCAACGGTTGCTAGTGGTGTGGGGGCTGGTGCCGTCCTTATGCAAGAGGACGATGATGGGCTGGAGCATCCTGTTAGTTTCTGCTCGGAGAAGTTCAATTCAGCCCAGGGGAGCTGCTCTGTTTTTGAGAAGGAGCTACTGGCTGTTGTGCTTGGGCATTTCGAGGTCTATGGTCCGGTCGTTGTAGTTTACACAGATCATCACCCTCTCAAGTTCTTGGACCAGTTTCACAATCGGAATATGAGGCTGACCAGGTGGTCACTAAGGTTATTGGTATATAACCTGGACATACGCCATATCGCCGGTTGTGACAACGTTGTTGCAGATTGTCTTTCAAGGGTATATGATCCTGGGTAGATTGACACACGGGTAGCCTCCTGCTTAAGTTTGAATAGTATTTTGCGCTTGGTGCTTGTTGGCTCGCGGTTGTAGCCCAGCGTTTTGGGTCGTAAAGCAGGAGTTGAGCGTTTGGTATAGAAGAACAAACTAGGCTTGCCCCTATAGTGCAGCCGAAATAAACAAATTAAAAACATAAAAATCAAATAAAAACTCTTTCTTTGATAGTTGAATTTTTTCAGTATGTTATAGCAGTAATTCTGAGTTGCCCTCCTTTCAGAATGCTGGGCTAGAGAAGCTCGCTCTTGAGGAGCATAACTACATATGATTTAACCTATTGTGTTGGGGAGGGTTATAATTTTGTAAAATGTTTTGTTGAAGAACTGTGCCAGATATTTTACTGCCGCTGGGTGATGGGAAGTAGAGATATAGCATGGGTTCTAACCATCAGATTTGTTTTGAGCTTTGGGCCTCTGAGAAAAATCTTGGGGGGTGTGTGACGTTAACCACTCCGTTAGAACCGCATGGCTTGTCCTACAGTGATTCGCTAGGATTGCCAGGGCAGCGGATGTGGCTACAGTTGATGTATTATTGTGTGCTTTATTTCATATGAAAGCTCGTGTCATGGGCAGTCCAGAAAGGCTCTTTGTTTTCGCCCATGTCAAGGCTTTATATATTTAATTGCAAAGTATATGTTTTATCATTAAGTAGTAATGATAGGATTTGAGAGAGAGAGAGAGAGAGAGAGTAGAACAGAGTGAGAGGAGGCGCGCAGAGTTTTTTGCCATGCTTGATGACGTCACGGCTGGCTGGCCTGGGATTGGTTGGAGGAGTTTTTGACCATGCTTGGTGACATCATGTTTGGCTGACTTCTTTGTCATTGGCTGAAGGAATTGTTACCTCTTTGTCTACGCGGTGCGAGCTAGTGCTAGTATAAATACAGCTCTCTCGCCTCTCTCTCCCTCAGATCTGGTTTCTAGAACGCATCCCTCTTATCCCTTTGATACCTGTCCTCCTACCTGCACCTGAGAACCTTTTCCTCTGCCTATCTCTCTCATTTTCCATATCTTTCACCACCTTTTATTAATATTATACCCCCTCTGGTTAACTCTGCATAATCAGCTTCATGCTGGCCAGTTGTATTGTGCGTTAAGGTCTTATATAACCCATGTATGTTAGTTGTTAAGATAAGTTGATCACAAAGTATTGGTTGGCATTCATATTGTTCAGTACCGCTTCCTATAATTATTAGTGTTCTGCTGGATTAGATAATGCTAGACTAGGAGTCTAATACCATAAGGTATTGTTTCCGATGGGTGCTGGCTTTAGTTAAAAGCTGCACGACATACCAGAGAACTGGAGTTGATTGGGTAAATTCTAGTCTGTGTGCCATTGAGAATAGAGCATGCACGAATGAGGGCTTTTTGCCTATACCATTCTGCACTGTTCTAGGCTCGGTTGTTTGTCTTTGAGGTACGCCAGGAGAACGCTTAACCCGGTGAGACCCAGCGTCGCACGTGTTGCGTCGGCAGTGTTTGATCACCAACTCCCAGCGACGCATCACGTGCGTCCGACATATAAAAAACACTTACATGGCTCGTAAGGTAGGAAATGGCGGGAGAATAGGAGGGGGAGGTACCGTAGTGTGTGTGGGAGCCGGGCCAGTAGGTGTGAGCGGGCCGAGACAGCCGCGCGGCTGGTGGTGGTGGGCTTAGTGGAGATAGTTTACACCCTTAGTTCACCGCCACTTTGAACCTTCATTACTCCGGTCGTATGGGAGCTAGAGGCTTGAAATTTATGTGAGACACTCCTTAGGATGTATGCCGTACAATGCCATACTCAGTTTTTACCCTAGTGCTCCCGGGCGGGTGGTCATGTGGGGGAGACGAACTATTGAAACCCCCCCCCCCCAAATGACCAAAATTATGTTTTTTTTATTTTTGTCTTCATTTCTCACCATTCTCTTCCATTTTGGCTCAACACATTTTTTTGAGGCCCCCCCCCCCCAAAAAAAAATGTCCGAGGTGATTTTTTGTTTTGTTTTTCATTTCTCATCCTTGTCTTCCATTTTAGCAAACACAAAAAAGAAGTGAAAATGGCTTGGGACTGGGGTGAACAAAATATTATAACTAGCCGGGGCTCAACGGGTTAATACTTCGGTATTAAGGTTTCTCAAGAGAGCTACCCTTCATTATAACGTAATATTTGACGCACAGACTTGAGATTTGCACTAGGCTATGCAGCATGCCATGCGCACCAGTATCTTGTATCATTCACTCTAGCTAGACTTTATCAGTCACAGTAGACATTAAGTATATTAAACCAATTACTGTTTTTATGCATACCCGTTTATGATTACACAAGCATTTCGCAGCCTAGTTTGATGTATTGAGACACAAACGACTTAGGCTCTTTTTGTTGATAGGAATGCTGCATTGTCGTGGCGATTATTATTGTAGTAGCGTTTAGGATATTCTTGGCTCCAAGTGCATTATATATCCTGCCTTTTTGTGTGCATAGCCTGCACGAGCATTGTTCCGCTGCCTGCTTTTTTGGGTTCCATTTCCGATTCGAGCATCTTGATAGCATCTAACATTTAAAGAAGATTCCTTGTTGGTGTTGAAGGACTTTAGTGCACTTTCTTTCATGCAGGAGTGCCTGACATTTATTGATTAAAGTAATGTAAGCTGTAACGTCTCTTACCACCTTACTTCGCATACCATAACCAAGCACCTTCGGTTATAGGTAGTAATAGGCTGTTTTCACCTAACATTAAGCCTAGAGTAGACGCACATTTATTGAGAGTTTAGTAACCTATTATTGCATATAGAACTCTGGAGAGTATTTGTGTTCTTTGTTCACTTGGAATATACATCAGAGGTTGGATCTAGCGCTTTCCGATGTAGCATTTATGCCATTACTAGTCCAATGAATAAGAGCCCTGATATATTTAAACCTCAGTTGTAACACTCTACATTCACATTCATTTATCTACATTCACATTAGTTTCTCTACATTCTAATTCGTTTCTCAACATTCACATTCGTTTCACTACATTCACATTCGTTTCTCTACATTCACATTCACATTCGTATCTCAACATTCACATTTGTTTCTACACATTCACATTCGTTTATCTACATTCGCATTCACATTCGTTTCTCTACATTCACATTCACTTATCTACATTCACATTCATTTATCTACATTCACATTAGTTTCTCTATATTCACATTCACATTCGTTTCTCTACATTCACTTATCTACATTCACATTCACATTCGTTTATCTACATTCACATTCACACTCGTTTCTCTACATTCACATTCGTTTATCTACATACACATTAGTTTCTCTATATTCACATTCACATTCGTTTCTCTACATTCACATTCACTTATCTACATTCACATTAGTGTCTACATTCACATTCGTTTCTCTATATTCACATTCACATTAATTTCTCTATATTCACATTCGTCTCTCTACATTCACATTCGTGTCTACATCCACATTGACATTCGTTTCTCTACATTCACATTCGTTTCTCTACATTCACATTCACATTCGTTTATCTATATTCACATTCACATTCGTTTCACTACATTCACATTCGTTCTCTACATTCACATTCACATTAGTTACTCTACATTCACATTCACATTCGTTTCTCTACATTCACATTAATTTCTCTACATTCACATTCTTTTGTCTACATTCAAATTTACATTCGTTTCTCTACTTTCATACATACCGGCACTCGTTTCTCTACATTCACATTCACATTTGTTTCACTACATTCCCATTTGTTTTCCTACATTCACATTAACATTCGTTTCTCTACATTCACATTTGTTTCTCTACATTCACATTTGTTTCTCTACATTCACATTCAATTTTTACATTCATTTTCACATTCATATTCACATTAGTGTATCTACATTCACATTCGTTTATCTACATTCATACCGAGACTTCGGCTCCATATACTGTATGTCTGTCTGTTTGTTTCACTACATTCACATCTCTACATTCACATATTAGTTTCTCTACATTCACATTCGATTATCTACATTCACATTCACATTCGTGTTGCTACATTCACATTCGTTTATCTACATTCCCATTCCCATTCGGTCGTTTTTCTACATTAATATTCACGTTGGTTTTGCCACATTCACATTCGCTTTGCCATTCACATTCATTTTTCCACATTCACATTCGTTTAGCCACATTCACACGTCAACAGCTGACGCATCAACATAAATTGTAAATACCAAAGCGTCCCTTGTTTTGCACTATGAAAACCTTTTTTTTAGTTAACCATATAAAACTGTTTTCTACGATACACAATTCAAAGAAAATATTAATTATGACCTATTGGGAAAACTATCACAAAAGAAAGTATATACAGTATAGCCTATTTCCTGTTATAGAGTGGATTCCTCGGCGCTTGATAAATATAACCCAAATTAGGATGATATTATAATATTTGTATATCATAAGAATTGAAATATGGATTTAGAAGACCAATCAATGTCAACATTTTACAAAGTTAGCTAGTCTTTACCAGCTGGGCTGTCTAGTAGTAGGCTACACATTGGGTGAGTGTCAGTTTTGTTTTATTTTCCATGGCTAGGCCTACTAAGCTCAAAATTGGCCATGCTAAACTAGGTAAGGCCAGTGCAGAGACAAGGAAGAAGAGGAAGGGGGATTATGAGACCACTATTCCGATTTAACACTTAAAGAGCGGGGCCCGACTTAAGTCTGTATCTAAAAAGCAGCAAGTTAGGAGCATTATTAAGACTTTTAACCCTTAAAAAGCGGCCCACCACTTAAGTCGAGTTAAATAAAGCTGGACTATGTGGCGGCGCTCGACATAACTCGAGTGGCAATTTCAGCACGTAATGTGGCTGAGAGAGAGAGACAAGTGGTGGCAGGAGACTAGCGAGCGTATGACTGCTCCAGACCACCGCGGCGAACCTACTGACACAAATCTCAGCTCCCTCCTCCCTCTCTCACTCGCTACATACTCAATTATGTACCGAAAGTACCGAATTACCTGCTTTTTGCACTCGCGTTGCACGGTTATTGCAAGAAAACTATCCATCATACAAGGATCGTTATGGTGTCATTCGAAAGCTCTGTTTATGCCCTTTCAGGGATAGATACTTGTTTTACGTTCTGGGTCTTATTTAGGCATGAAAATGATCACGTAAACAGCCCTATTTTGGCTAAAAACACCCCGCTGGGCGGTACACATAAATAAACCGCATAGGCCGCTCGTAAGGTGTTAAAGGGTTAAAATCGAGTGCAAATGGCCGGGAGCGCAGCAGGCCAAACGGCCGACGCCCTGGGCTTACCGCCGCCCACTGACTCACGCTCCCTCTGTTCTCGAGAGGCCGGCAGTGTAGCCATTAGTGAGCTACTATGCCGCTATACGCAAAACTCCCATGTTGGTAGTACCACTCCATCAAAACGACGATTGCTACGTAGCTCGTTCTGGTCTCATTTTGAAGCTTGTAGCGCCTAGTTTTTTGCTGAATAAATTTCTTTTCATGCAGATACTTGATTGATCTTTCAGGAGGGCCTGAATATGTCCAAAATAGCCCAAAACAAAAAACGCTAAACGAGGGTTAAAGACATTCACTGCACTATACAAGTCAATATTCAAGGAACTGTTTGTGGCACTAGTTCGATGTCCACACCTTGAATATGCAAATCAAGCTTGCTGCCCATATAAGAAAATAAGATGTGGAAGCACTCGAAGCAATACAGATAGGAGCACCCAAATTAGTGCCAAGTTTGAAGGAACTATCATACCAAGAAAGATTGATGAGGTTACACCTTCCTACCCTTGCATATAGGAGAAGGAGAGGTGATACTGTATGATAAAAAGCTAGAAATTGGTTAATGGAGTGTATGATAGTGATGTTACATTAGGAATCCCATTACACCATCAGACAGTACACTAGCACCATATGGCTGGGAAAGTGTAGATAGCAGAGAAGGGATGTTGTAGGTAAAGGAAGCTGTTGGAATGGCTTTGGTATGTGTGGTATTAGTCTGTATATGTCGTCGAGTGGTCCCCCGACTAGGTGCAAACATGATATACATGCTAGGGCGTACTACCACACCCACTAAATGTCCACCTTGGCTGGGATCGAACCCAGGTCAAGCAGATTCACACGTGAACGTGCTCTCCACTCGAACCCCGCGTGTGCGAGGTGCTATTGGAAATGGATAATGATTCGGTGACAAGAAGCCACAGTAAAAAAGATCTACAAACAGCGGCCACGACTGGACCCCCAAAAATATAAATTTTGAAATAGAATAGTGGATATCTGGAACAATCTTCCAGTCTCCAGAGTCAGTTATAAATGCCAAGTCAGTGTATGAATTTGAGAAGAAATTGGTTGAAGTTTGGAAATATCAGGAACAGAAATTTGAGTAGGCTATATGAAAGAAATAAACAGACGCCTTAATGTCAATAGCCACCTGATCACAGGAAACTTAAATGATGAGAGTTATCTACCAATAAAATGTTGACAGCGCGGGCTCGATCCGCCAACCCTTTGATCAGCAGCCGACGCTCCACTGACTATGCCACGGCTCGTGTTTATAATACCAGCTTATATATACCTCAGTATATAATACCAGAAACCAATAAGTAAGGATATATATATAGAACATAAATAATTTTTGATATAGGGGAGAAAATAAAGGAGATGAAAGCACCAGTATAGAAACAGCTCCTGTCACCACACCGCCAAGACATGAGGACACAAAAGCCTCCTCACCACGGCAGGCTCAGGTCGCCACCATCACCTCGCCATGTCCCTCGACACCAGGAAAAGACTTAATAAGAAGACCAACCTCCAACACCAGCAGTAAACCCAAAGAACATCAACCACAGCACCCTGGGGAGAAAACCTTCCATAAACCCAAAACTACCACTCGCCCACCTTGCCTAGAGACTCACCACCGCCGTGGCGCAGATTCTGAGAGGGGCTACCACCTTCGACACACACCATCCTCTGCGCACAACCGCCCTTATAGTCCTGAGATGCGCAGCCGGAAGGAACGACATAATTGGTAAGACATCCCCAGCCAAATCCAGAAGTGGTACAGTTGGAAAGATATCTAAAGGCACTGTATTATGGATTCACGATAGTTAGTGGGGCAACATACGTTTTCTATTCATAATAACCTATCATATTTGTATGTAAGCTTGATAAGGTAAATATGGTCTATTATACGAAAGTAGAGTATTTATGAGTCTTTAGGAATAACTATATGATGATTGTCATATAACTATGTCGTAATATTATAAATGTGGTACGATATTGACCGTTAGACATCCGCTATAAACTTAACGGTATCCGCTAGATTATTAGCAGGTGATGACGAGTCTAGCGAGACGCGACGCGTCAGAGCTAAACAAAACTTGACAACATCTCCATTCCTGATTCCGGCGCGATTCTAGTGCCAGCATTCACCAGCTCTCATCATCAAGACTTCATCCGACTGACAGAGACAGCTAAGCTTATTATAATGATTTAAACCTTTTCAATATTATTCCCTTCTTTGTTGAGTGCGTTCCTAGCGGCCACTCAGATACACCTTCGAACTAAACCCTCTCCTAACAGTGTTCCAGTGGTAGCCATTTATCTACCAACCTTCATCAGCTCATACAAGATTTATCAGTATTACTGAATATTATTGTCACAAATTATTTTGCATTATTTGAAGACAATTATGGAATACCTATGCTCTAAACATCATATGAAAATGTGTTTTAACCCTCGGCAAAACCTAATAAAAATATATGGTACTAAAATGTTTTCTTTCGTAGCATGGTTGTCAAATCTTTCCTATAGACGGCACCGATTCGTATACTCGCCATTTTCACTTGTCTCCCGAGGTTTATATGCAAATGTGATTTAACCCTTGGAAAAACCTAATAAAAAAGTATGCTACTAAAATTTATTTTTCGTAACAAGGTTGTCAATACGGTACTTTCCTGTTATCAAGTTACAATCAAAGCTGAAGATTGCAGAGTAAACACCATAGACTTCGACTCTTATTTCGCCTTCTATTATTGACAATCAATTTTTTAATTTGTATTTTTTACTAAGGGATTAGTACCCAACCAGCGAGGGTGTGGGGGCAGCAACCCCCACCCATAATACTAGGATAGGTTAGGTAAGGTTGTTAGGTTAGGATAATGTCTTCAAATCATAGCCCTCCCAATTATCGGGGGTTGTCTCAACATCGATCGAAAATGGGAAAAACGGATTTTCCGAGGCTTGTAATAATTTCCAAACACTATACTGTATATTGATCAAAACTAACAGAAACAAATTAAAAAATCCATCGGAAAATTAGAGACATTAATAGTGAAATGTTCCGATCTATCTACAGCATAACTATTCTATCGTGATTTTAAAGTGAGTTACACTCCCGGTATTTGACGTTCATTTACAATTTATATGTGTGGACCATTTCAGTCTAGGTAAAGTAAAATCAACTCTTTAAATCCGTCATACACTGGCTGAGGATATCTGGAATACTTGGGATTATATATACCGAGAAATTGCATTGAGGGAGTAGGGCAACGGTGGAACTACTTGACGCAGTTTCTCGAAGGTACCTTGGATATTTGCTTCGTATCTTTGTTAGACCACACTGGTGGCCTCCTAACATATTTACTTTTGCCTTGGTACCGGACTTTACTACAATTATAGTTTACCACACGTAGTGTGACTATAGTTCTAGTAAACCCAAAGACATAGGAAGGCTGGTTGGAAGAGCGTAAGACATTGGTGTAATGGCTTCCTTCTCAGTCAGGTCTAGTAGTGGAGGGTGTAGGACACTGGTGAAACAACTCCCTGCTTAGTCCTTACTATACGAGAGTGTAAGACACTATCTTCGTAATAATCCCAAGATTCCATTACAGAAGTTCCTGCAGAGACGCGCATAGAAGTCTAGGTCTGGATTGTAAGAGAGTGTAAGACACTGGTGAAACGGCTTCTTACTTTAATCCCGTGATATGAGAGCGTAAGACACTGGTGAAACGGCTCGTTTTCATGTAAGACCCTCACCTTCTACAGTCTTCAGAGATCTTCAAGGAAATCTGCAATCATCTATTGAAGTCTAGGTCTGGATTGCAAGAGAGAGCATAAGACACTGGTGAAATGGCTCCTTACTTTAATCCCATGATACGAGACCGTAAGACACTGGTGGAACGGCACATTTTCATGTAAGACCCTCACCTCTACAGTCTTCAGAGATCTTCAAGAAGTCTTCCCTTAGCTAACTTCTGTCACCGTCACACAACAAAACCACCCCCCACGGACCAGGACGTCGTAGGGAATATCGATTAATTTCAATTCAATTTCCTTTTTTTCGTAACAGAATACATACAGACACAACATATATATTCGAATACAAAATAATTGCAAACGCATTATAGTTAAAAACCGATTATTTACAAAATTGGCTTATGTTTAACTAACTGTCAATTTAATATGCAGTGCTAATTATATCATCATACCAACTGCTGCTCGATCTTAATACTCAAGAACTGTAAAATCGTATACATTAGTATTTCACTACATAAACATATAATCTATTTACACTATTTAAAACTACTAAAATATAGATATAAGTTATTTAATTTCTAGACAAAAATATGTAAACTTGAGACCGTATTGATTGCAATAAAACTGTACTATAAGTAATTGAATTATATTATACATTGGTACCAATATAATAGAAACAAAATAATTTGATAGTCATCAATTAAGGTTACCATTCAATAATTGTGTTGCAATCACACACACTAAGTTTATACTTTAAACTCTAGTAATCCTGGACAAGAGAAATGTAAGATATGTCAAGGATGTTCCAAGATTATTTTGTTTCCAAATCCCACAATTACTATGAAAGGAAAGCATTGCAAATACTTAATGACTGAAATATATATAAAATAACTATATATATAAATCTATTATAATGCAGTACATTAGTCACTGTTAAACATTTACATAATATTTACAAAATAAAGTAAATGTCATTTCTAGATGCTTGAGATGATGAAATATACAACCATAATTACACAGATAGACATTGCTCAATGAGATTATAAATAAATATGACAATAACAAAGCTATTATATAACTTTAGTGGTAACTAGTTATACCAACATTACCTTATATCATTGTAACTCTAAAAAAGTAAAACATCTACCACCCCAATGATATATAATTATATATATATATATATATATATATATATATCTATTGTGACGCCTCCCGGCGTTAGCAGAATGGTTGTGTGGGGCATTGCAGCTCGCTAGCGCTCGCCAGGATGGGGGGATAGGCTACAGTTGTCCTAGAATGATCTGCTTTATTTCATTAGTGTCGAGTTGCCACAGACAGTCTAGAAATGGTCTTTGTTTTGGTCTGTGACCGCGCCTTATA
The DNA here is from genome assembly GCA_032716605.1 of Paralithodes platypus. NCBI lineage: Eukaryota > Metazoa > Arthropoda > Malacostraca > Decapoda > Lithodidae > Paralithodes > Paralithodes platypus. The sequence goes on from CM064579.1 coordinate 9,712,484, forward strand.
TTTTATATTCGCTATAATATAAATGTTGCTTGTGTGGGAGGCGAGCGAGAGAGTGTGAGGGAGTACACCCGGCAGCGAGGTGAGCTATGATGATGCTCGCTTGGGCGCTGACGGCATTGGCGGCCGGGTGGTCAACTAGTCCCTTCCCGTCGCGGCCTCGTGTTGTTTACCAGCTCAGAGCTTGCCTGACACGCGTATCGCCTACATCCATTGCAATTCTGTCCCCCATACTCGCTACTTTGCATACTATTTCTCTCTCTCGACTTCTCCTTTCTCATTCTCTAATCTTTATTAAACTCAACATCCCTTCTGGTTTCAGCATAGACGTTCACCGTCGACCAGTCGTATTGTACGCAAAGCTCTCAGATATTTCCATGTATTAGGTTAAGGAGGTATTATGCTTTATTGAGGTTTAGAGAGACGGACTTTTCCGTATGTGTCCTCTCTCGGGAAGGTTGTAGACCGGTATATGTCTCCCTTGCAAGGTGTTAAGTGATTCTGCTTGGTTATCGAAAGCTAAACTAGGGGTAAGGTTACTGTGTCGTTGTCTCCGATGTGTGCAGTGTTAGCTAAGCTTTGCACGACATCGACAGGTACTGTGGGAGCCTAAGTTGTCTTCGGGTTGGTTTCCTTTGCGAGCACAGCGCTGTGGTGTGAGAGGGCCATAGCCTATCCCTCACAACATAGTGCTGCCTCTTTGTGTTGACTTCTGAGGGATCGCCAGGATAGAGCTAGGTACTAGAGACCTAGATTTATCAAGAGAGCATCCCCGTCATATAACGTAATCTTCATTATACCACCCTCGGACAACATTAGGCTACGAGCCGCATGCTCGCCCATTGTTGCCCTGCCTTGCTACCCCAGCTAGACTTTATTAACTGAGCAGACACTGGTTAGAGATAAGCCCCATTATTATATGTATGCAGCATTATTATTCACTGCACTTTTGAGCCGAGGTTGTTGTTGAGTTGCACAACCCTAGTAGGCTGTTGCGTTGTGTCACGAAGCATTTCTTTAGTTGTCGAGCATTACTACCTTTGCGCAGTCTTTATTATTCGCCTGCCTATTATTACTATATGTCCTAGCATTTATTGTGACCCGTATTCTGCATTATAATTGTTCAAGATTCTTTACGAACATTTTCCCAGCATCAGACTTATTTCAGAAGTTTCCAGTTGATGTTGCAGGACTAGCATTGCACTTTCTTTAATACAGGAGTGCCAGTTATTTGAGTATCTACCGTAACGTTAATTAATCACGTTAACTATCTTTTCTTTGTGTAACATAATCGAGTAATCTTTTACTGTTTGAGAATAGGCTGTTTCATTGAGCGTCAGCCTAGTGTGTGTGCACCAGTTACCGAGTCATAGGATACCTCGTTGTCCAGGCATGACTCAGGGCGGTAATGGTGTTTTGTTTTCCAGTGTTTAAGGCAGGGGTTGGATCTAGTGTTACCGTTGTTGCTGTTTGCCATTATCTAGTCCAATGTTGAAGAGCCCTGTGTCTTTAAGAACCTGGATCGTAACAAATGGCGACCTAGCTCAGGATCTTGTGAACTAAGAGATAATTGCAGGATTGTTGTGGTCATTTGTTTTATTGAGGAATATAGTGGGCACGTTAGATTTTTTTTGGCAAAGTAGTATAGCACTTGAGAGTCTTCAGACATTTTTGGCAAGTGAATAGTGCTACATAGGAGCTTGGGTACTTTTTTTTTTTTGTTGTATAAACGTGAGAATTTTTGGTGGACACCATGGGAGACGGATCAGATCATACTGAGGGTTCAGGGAATGATGCAGGCTCTGATGGGCAGATGCCAGGGGGGTTAGTAACTAGTGAGGAGGCCACAAAGAAGTTTTTGGAGGTGCCTATAACAGCTGATCGACTAGAGGGAATTAGCAAGTATGGTCTACAGTGTTTGGCTCCCCTCATGGGGCTTAAGGTGGCTCATGGCATCAAGAAGAACGATTTGAGGGCTTGCGTACGGGGGGCGGCTAGTGAGGTCCAGGGTGGAGAGGGTGCTCGGGGACTTCTGCTCGAGCCCCCCCTCCACTCTACTCCCATCGGGACCTCTAGGATGCCGGAGTTTAGTACGTTCCCGCAGGCCGATTGCCGCTGGCAGCGTGGTTTAGGATCGCTGGGTGGGCCTCCAATAGTTGCACCTCCTCCTCAAAGTTTCACTACAGAAATGCTCTTCCAGCTTGAGATGGTTAAGATGCAGGCTGAGCGTGAGGAACGTCTCGCTAAGGTTAAACAACAGACGGATCTCGAACTCGCTAAGGCTAAACAACAGACTGATCTCGAACTCGCGAGGATAAAATCCGAGTCGGAGGCTGAGTCTACCAGGTACCGTGCAGATATCGATCTTGAGAAAACTCGGGTGGAAACGACAGGGCAACGTCTCGGTGGTGGGAATTGTGGGCATGATCAGTCTTTGTCGCACCTTTTGAAGCTAGTCCCTGTATTTGATGAGTCGGGTGTCACCGAATTTTTCATGAGATTCGAGAAGAAGTGCCAGATCCACCAGTGGCCTGGGGAGAAGTGGGCAGCCCTTGTTTCCTCTAGACTTGTGGGCAAGGGACTCAAGGCTTATGATGCATTGCCTATAGAGTCGTGTATTATCTATGAGGAACTCAAGGAGGCTGTACTGAGAGCATACGAACTACAACCAGAGACGTACAGGTTGAAGTTCCAGGGTGTTACCAAGGGTCGGGAGAGCACCTTTTTGGAACATGCCCGGGAGCTGTCCGATGCTTTTGGGAATTGGCTGAGGTCGGAGAAAGCTACTACGTTTGACGACTGGTGCTTTTAGAGCAGTTTTTCAAATGCACGGGCGGCGACCTGACGTTAAACCTCAAAGCAAATCAACCAAAAACTCTACAGGAGGCCGCTGAGATGGCTGACCTCCGGCTATCACTAATTCGTGGGTGCGGGTCTACCCCGCGTAGTGAGGCAGGTAACAAGGGGCGTGACGCCCCACCCCCCCGAGTTAGTGATATACCTTATGCAAACAAGTACAAGAGCCATGATACCAAGACTGATCACAAGACTAGCACCGTCCCGTTTAAGAAGGGGCCGGGCCCTTCCCAGTACCAAGGGAAGCCCAAAAGGGAGTTTGAGTGTTATCATTGTCATAAAAAGGGGCACTTTGCAAGAGTCTGTCGTAGCAAACCACCTACAGCAGCTGTGTCTTTGGCCTGCAGCATTGGTGTGTCTCCGAAGTCGTCTGAGTTTGCCCGGGGCAGTTCGTCAGAGGCTGAGGCACAGCCAATGCAGAGCAACCTGGGAGGCTCGAACCCTGCTCAGGATGTTTTTTGCGACCATAGAGGGCGGGGTTGCGTGATTAGGGCGGGGTTGCGTGATTAGGGCGGGGCGCAAGTATGGAGTAGAGGTCTTGCGTGATACAGGTGCTTCCCAGACTCTGATGAAAAACTTGACTGGCTACCCTATAAACGCGGCTCGGGTGGTAGTGGTGCAGGGTATTAATGCAACTCGGTCATACTCGCTGGTGCGGTTGGAGTTGGAGGTGGATGGTGTGGCACGTGAATTGGATGTCGGGATTATGGAGGAACTGCCAGTGGAGGGCGTCGACCTTCTTCTCGGCAACGACTTTGCAATGCCCGCTTCTGAGGTTCTATCCTTAGTCGTTGCCGAGAGGCCGGCCGACGTCAGTAGGGAAGAGCAAGAGTGGGTCGAGCGGTGCCAGACACAACCCATGGCGTGTGTTGTCACCCGAGCTCGGGCAGCTAAAGTGTCACAGCCTAGTCCTCCGTCTTCAGACCAGCGGAGGAACGATCAACAGGAGGAGGCTAAAGCTGGAGTTGGTTTTAAGAGTTTTGACTCGGAGGCTCTCCTGGGTGATTCAGTTTTAGCACCATTACTTAATTCTGGAGTAGCCCCTGGGCCTGTCATCGAGAGTGACGAGGCTGGGCAAGACGAGTCTCCACGACAGCAACGTTATGTACATCGAGAGAGACAGAGGGAGCAGCCCAGTATCGGGGAAGGTCATGCATTGCTCCGGGAGCAGTTAGATCGCTTGGCACCCTCAGATATACGTTGGTTGCAACTAGAGGACCCTGAGCTCTAAACGTGTGCTAATGGAGCTGTAGAGCTCGACGAGGACGGCGATGCACAGCCAGGAGATTATTTTTATTTAGAAGGCATCCTCTATAGGCGTCTTCAAGACCCTAAACGTAGTTGGCAAGAGGGGTCCGGAGTAGTGGACCAGTTGGTGGTGCCACGGGAGTGCAGGGATAGCCTACTGAGGTTGGCGCATGACATACCACTGGCAGGACATCTAGGGGTGAGAAGAACGGTGGCGGCTTTAGAAAAATTGTTTTGGTGGCCGGGGTTGAAGGGGCAGGTGGTAACCTGGATAGCAAGGTGTCATACGTGCCAGAGGGTTGGATAACCTAACCAAACAATTCCGAGAGCCCCGTTGCACCCAATTCCTGTCAGTGGACCGCCCTTCAGTAAGGTCATCATTTATATGGACGGACCCCTACCCCCTACTAGTGCCGGTAATAAATTTCTATTAACTATCATGGATGTGGCCACTCGTTATCCTGATGCATATCCAATGAGAAATGGAACGGCGAAAACTGTTGTCCGGAACCTGCTCTTGTATTGCTCGTGGTATGGTTTCCCGCAAGAGGTGCAATCGGACCAAGGTTCTAATTTTACATCTAATCTGTTCAAACAAACTATGATTCAGCATGGCAGCAGAAGTCGTCTCTTCTGCGTATCACCCGGAGAGTCAAGGGGTGTTGGAGAGGTGGCACGCCACGCTGAAAAGCATGCTTCGATGTTACTGCGCAGAGAACGGAAAGGATTGGGACCTTGGTCTGCCGTATGTTTTGTTCGCGGCAAGAGAAGTACCTGAAGAGAGTCTCGGTTTCAGTCCGAATGAGCTTGTTTTCGGGCATCAGGTGAGGGGCCCTCTCCACATGGTGAAGGAGATTTGGGAGGGTACCGCTAAGCCATGTTCTATGTTGAGATACGTCCTCGAGAGCAGAGAGAGAATGCTTAGAAGTCTGGAGCTGGCCGGGCGTAATTTGGTGAGTTCGCAGGCCCGTATGAAGGACAGGTACGATACTAAGGCGAAACTCCGGGAGTTTCAGGTAGGTCAAGAGGTGTTGGTCCTGTTGCCTTTGTCAGGTCATCCTCTGGCTGCCAAGTACGCTGGGCCTTATCGGGTGGTGTCAAAGATCTCCGATCTAGATTACCTCGTTGCCACTCCAGACTGGAAGAAGCGTAACCAACTATGCCACATTAATTTGTTGAAGGAGTATGTGAGGCGCCCACCTGAGTCACTAGCTGTCCCTGTGTTGACCTGCTGCGGTCATGGTGGAAAAGGGGAGGGGGGCAGCAATGATCAGGTGGATGATAACTGGGATTGTCATGTCTCGGCTGATCAGTGGGCGGGGAATTCGAGCCAATGTGCGCATGATGCTCTGGCGCACCTGCCGGAGGAACAGCAGGTGGCAGTGCAGCGCCTGTTCGATTCATACCCCACTGTATTTGCCGAGCACCCAGGCCTCACTACTCAAGCGGTGCATGATGTCGATGTAGGAGAGCACCCCGCCTTCAAGTCGATACCTTATCGGGTGCCACCCATTAAACTCTCAGCGCTCAGGGATGAGCTGGAGTATATGCTGGCGAGAGGCTTGATCAAGAAGTGGGCAGTACGGTGGACTTCTCCTGTCACTCTGCACCCCAAACCTGATGGAAAAGTTCGGTTCTGCTTTGACTTTAGGCGGTTGAACGGGTTGACCCCCACCAATGCATATCCTCTTCCCCGGGTGGATGACAGTGTGGATAAGATCGGGAAAGCAAGGTACTTGACCAAGGAAGACCTCGTCAAAGGCTACTGGCAAGTACCACTGTCTGAGCGGGCTAAAGAGGTGTGCGGGTTTGTGGTGGATGGCAGTACTTACCGTTGCAACGTGATGCCATATGGTCTGAAAAATGCACCGGCCACTTTCCAGAGCTTAATGAACGACATCGTAGCAGACATCCCAAACTGTACTGTCTACCTTGATGACGTGATCATTTATGACAACGATTTCGAAAGTCACTGTGAGCACATAGAAGCCTTATTTAGTCAACTTAGTAAAGCAGGCTTGGTGGTTAATCTGGGCAAGTGTGACTTTGTGTAAGCCACGGTGCAGTATCTGGGGTTTGTGGTTGGGTTAGAGCAGGTGAGCCCGCCCCAACAGAAGATACAGGCTATCGACTTGTTCCCCAAGCCGACCACCAAGCGGCAGATCATGAGATTTTTGGGTATGATTGGGTATTACCGCCGCTTTATAAGAGGCTATTCTACTGTGTTAGCTCCTTTGACAGATCTACTAGCCAAAGATAAAAAGTTCCGCTGGGCACCTGAGTGTGAGCAGGCGTTTCGAGTAGTTAAACACCTTTTATGCACTCACCCTATCCTCAGGGCCCCGGACTTTGAACGACCATTTCAGTTGGCGACTGATGCCAGCGGAGTAGGGGCTGGTGCCGTACTTTTGCAGACAGACGAGGAAGGTCTTGAGCATCCAGTCAGTTTCTTTTCAAAGAAATTTAATTCAGCACAGAAAAACTATTCGGTTGTTGAAAAGGAACTGCTGGCAATCGTGTTAGCGCTCAGACACTTTGAGGTCTATGTTCCTGCATATGGGCCAGTCGTGGTAGTGTATACCGACCACCACCCGCTTAAATTCCTCAATCAATTCCACAACCGGAATATGAGGCTGACCAGATGGTCGCTCATGTTGCAAGAGTACAACTTAGACATTCGCCATATTGCCGGTTGTGAGAATGTGATTGCGGACTGTTTGTCACGGGTGGAGGATCCGGGGTAGGCTACCACAGTATGTTGGTATAGCCTCCTGTCTTGGCTCGCGGTGTATTTTTGCGCTGGTGCTTGTTGGCTCGCGCGTGTAGCATCAGCGTAGGGTCGCAGGGCAGGAGTTGTTGGCTTTGATTATAAGAAAATTAGGCTACATCTATAGTAGCCACCAAAAACAACATTAAAATAAAATATGAAAAATTAAATAAAAACTCTTTCTTTTTAATAATTAATTTTAAGATAATATTGTAGCTGAGTACTGAGTGCAGATGATTTTCCCTCAGTAGGCTGTGCTTTTTAAAGCTCGCTCTGGGAGCACAATGTTATGAATTAATGTATTATATTTGGGAAGGGTGATAAGATTTTTTTTATATATAAAATGTTGTATTTTTGTTTTGAGGAAACTGAGCTTGCATTCCATGAGAGGCGGAGTGGTTAGGAGTGGCAGATTCTAGCGACATTCTGTCTGTTCAGATATGGGCTCATGGTTGAGTGTCCCATATCTTGGGGGGGGGGTGACGCCTCCCGGCGTTAGCAGAATGGTTGCGTGGGGCATTGCAGCTCGCTAGCGCTCGCCAGGATGGGGGGATAGGCTACAGTTGTCCTAGAATGATCTGCTTTATTTCATTAGTGTCGTGTTGCCACAGACAGTCTAGAAATGGTCTTTGTTTTGGTCTGTGACCGCGCCTTATATTTTATATTCGCTATAATATAAATGTTGCTTGTGTGGGAGGCAAGCGAGAGAGTGTGAGGAAGTACACCCGGCAGCGAGGTGAGCTATGACGCGGCTCGCTTGGGCGCTGACGGCGTTGGCGGCCGGGTGGTCAACTAGTCCCTTCCCGTCGCGGCCTCGTGTTTGTTACCAGCTCAGAGCTTGCCTGACACGCGTATCGCCTACATCCATTGCAATTCTGTCCCCCATACTCGCTACTTTGCATACTATTTCTCTCTCTCGACTTCTCCTTTCTCATTGTCTAATCTTTATTAAACTCAACATCCCTTCTGGTTTCAGCATAGACGTTCACCGTCGACCAGTCGTATTGTACGCGAAGCTCTCATATATTTCCATGTATTAGGTTTGGAGGTATTATGCTTTATTGAGGTTTAGAGAGACGGACTTTTCCGTATGTGTCCTCTCTCGGGAAGCTTGTAGACCGGTATATGTCTCCCTTGCAAGGTGTTGAGTGATTCTGCTTGGTTATCTAAAGCTAGACTAGGGGTAAGGTTACGGTGTCGTTGTCTCCGATGTGTGCAGTGTTAGCTAAGCTCTGCACGACATCGACAGGTACTGTGGAAGCCTAAGTTGTCTTCGGGTTGGTTTCCTTTGCGAGCACAGCGCTGTGGTGTGAGAGGGCCATAGCCTATCCCTCACAACATAGTGCTGCCTCTTTGTGTTGACTTCTGAGGGATCGCCAGGATAGAGCTAGGTACTAGAGACCTAGATTTATCAAGAGAGCATCCCCGTCATATAACGTAATCTTCATTATACTACCCTCGGACAACATTAGGCTACGAGCCACATGCTCGCCCATTGTTGCCCTGCCTTGATACCCCAGCTAGACTTTATTAACTGAGCAGACACTGGTTAGAGATAAGCCCCATTATTATATGTATGCAGCATTATTATTCACTGCACTTTTGAGCCGAGGTTGTTGTTGAGTTGCACAACCCTAGTAGGCTGTTGCGTTATGTCACGAAGCATTTCTTTAGTTGTCGAGCATTACTACCTTTGCGCAGTCTTTATTATTCGCCTGCCTATTATTACTATATGTCCTAGCATTTATTGTGACCCGTATTCTGCATTATAATTGTTCAAGATTCTTTACGAACATCTTCCCAGCATCAGACTTATTTCAGAAGTTTCCAGTTGATGTTGCAGGACTAGCATTGCACTTTCTTTAATACAGGAGTGCCAGTTATTTGAGTATATACCGTAACGTTAATTAATCACGTTAACTATCTTTTCTTTGTGTAACCTAATCGAGTAATCTTTTACTGTTTGAGAATAGGCTGTTTCATCGAGCGTCAGCCTAGTGTGTGTGCACCAGTTACCGAGTCATAGGATACCTCGTTGTCCAGGCACGACTTAGGGCGATAATGGTGTTTTGTTTTCCAGTGTTTAAGGCAGGGGTTGGATCTAGTGCTACCGTTGTTGCTGTTTGCCATTATCTAGTCCAATGTTGAAGAGCCCTGTGTCTTTGAGAACCTGGATCGTAACACTATATGTATATATATTTATTTACATATATATATATATACCGGTATATAATATTATATATATATATATATATATATATATATATATATATATATATATATATATATTATTTACATATATATATATATATTTATTTACATATATATATATATATATATATATATATATATATATATATATGTAGTATTTAATTCTAAATCTTGTATTCTACTACTACTGGGGATAATTCGACAGTCATTTAGAAGTTCGTATATTTTATTTAACAGACTTCCTAGCTACCCTAATAATAGGTTCTTGGCTCGGGCCGAGATGAGTTCAAGACACAGATTGAATATTACGTCGATTCATGCTTGGTTGTACTCTGGACCCCTAGAGTTCCTGATACTCCCTAATGCCCCTTCCCCACTGGTGAGACAAGTCACGATTTTCGTCGCCGAAACCAATAAATTGGCACTTTCGTGACATGTCTCAACACCTCCTATGAAAAATCGTTTGACTCTCAAGGCCTCGCAAGGGCCCTCGCGGGGTCGTCGCAAATGTTCGCACAGTTCAAAATTTTGGACGAGGACTCACGATGATTGGTTACCCTCGCAAGCATCGTCGAGCATCGCCGAAGGGTTTCTGGGGTCATCTGCGAGACATCGCGGAATTTGTCGCACGAAAAAAATTGTTGAAATGTTCCAAAACGTCGCACGACGGATCGCCGATGCTCTCGGATGTTCCGAGAACACCGACGACATCGGCGATTTCCTAGTCGATAAGTCGTCAACGTGCGCACGAGTACTCGCAGAGAGTATACCCGCCATGGCAATGCTCCGCACGAGGCATGCGAAGGTCCTAGCGACGTCGGGGAATGCTCAAGACACACCTGTCGAAGCCAAAGAGCAACTTCGGAGAGGTGGGTAAAAAAAAATGATTAGGCTTATAGGCCTAGTGAGATATCTTTCACCTACGGTGAAATTTCACATATTGTTATATTTGTTGTTGTTGTTGATGAAATCTTATAGAATAACCTTTCCTCTTGCCGTTCATGAAAACAAAACAATATAAAAACAAATTATTATGGGTGAAAACTGACTGAGAGTTAGGGCAAATACGGGCGGACTGACGATATGCCTTCACCTACGGTGAAATTCCACATATTGTTATTTTTGTTGTTGTTGTTGATGAAATCTTATAGAATAACCTTTCCTCTTGCCGTTCATGAAAACAAAAAAATATAAAAAGCAGTTATTATTGGTGAACACAGACAGAGTTAATATTTTGCTGCGGAATGGATTCTATAAGAGCGAAAAACTATCGTTATAGATTTATTTCTATAAAATCCAATAATGATGATAGAAAAATCTAAACACCGCCATCATGTTCAGCGGACATATATATATATATATTTGTTTTGAGAGTAAGCTAAATTTGTACATTTTTCGATAGACAAATTTCTCCGGCGAAGCCGGATTTCTCCATACAATGCTGGCTCCCTATCGCTCGCCAGGAAGAAATCGACACCTGGATGGGGATAAACGTCTTAAAACAGTAGGCTGAACGGCGCCGAACGGATACAAGGCAAAGAGAGAGGGAGAGAAATAGAAAAAAATAAAAAAACGAGGAGAGAGGGAGAGAAAGAGAAAACAACAAACAGTGAGGTGGGTTCAATGTTTGCGTTACGTTACGGATTAACAATTGAGCCCACCTCGCTTTTTTTTAGTTTACTCTTGCTCTCTCTCTCTCCTCGTTTTTTTGTTTTCTATTTCTCTCCCTCTCTCTCTTTGCCTTGTATCCGTTAGGCCCCGTTCAGCCTACTATTTTAAGACGTTTACCCCCATCCAGGTTTCAATATTTTCCTGGTGAGCAGTAGCGAGCCAACATATATATTTTTTGTTTTGAGAGCAAGCTAAATTTGTACATTATTTGATAGAAAAATGTCTCCGGCGAAGAATTGCCAACCTCCGAATTAAGGGGAGATGGGTCGTTTTTCTGGTCCACTTTCTTTCTCATGGTTAACCCCATTAATTTTCAGATTTTATGACGTTCGGCCCATTACTTTGGCGTGATATGCTAATTCCACTCTGCAATTAGCACATTCACATTACATTCGCTCAGCTGCGCACACCTCCCCGATCTCGCCGACGTATATGAGATGCCAACGCCGATGTTATACGATGAATCGTTCATTCATCGCAAGAATTTGTGCCTTAAAAAAATACTCTTATCACCTCGCCGAAGTAAACGCCGAACCATCGCCAAAGACGTCGCAGAACATACGGCGAGTATTCTTTCATCCTCGCATGATCTCGCAAGAGATTTTTGAAAACATCGCTCACTTCCCCGATAACGTCGCCGATGTCGGCGATTGCGTCGCCGACATCGGCGACATCTTCGCCGAGTATAATTTGTCATATGTTAGAAACGGTCAAAACTGTGAACGTCGCACGTATTCTTGCGAATTTCTCAAAAAGAAGTCATCGGCGACGAAAATCGTGAGTTGTCTCACCAGTGGGAAAGGGGCATAACTGAATCCCCGCTATTCAGGTATTGACTCAAGTCGGCTTTGATCCTACGACCGACCCACCCGTTATTAGTGATTAATCCTAAATAATTAAGTCAAAACCCTGCTGTGTCTTTTATTGAGACCAGGGCCTAATGAACCATATGCTCTTTGCCTAACTAAAACAAAAGTTATATTCGTTCCTCTACTCTTTAGGTTTTCCCACGTTTACTGAGCCTTTTCCCAATACCAAGGCTATAACATACAGTATATAATCTACCTTCTCAATACATAGAATCTATTTATTCCTCTGACACAACCGTCCTTACTACACAAGTACCTCCACAATGACATAAAATCATACAAATTACCGAATGAGATTACAAGGTCTCTCTCACGTACAATATGGGTTCCGCCACCCAGTTACTTCACAATCTAGGTATACAATCCTTAACTCAATCACACTATTGGGTTCCGCCAACCAGTTACTTCACAATTAGGTTTATAATCTTTATCTCAATAATACTATTGGGTTCCGTCACCCTTTTACTTCACAATATAGGTTTACATTATTTATCTCAATGACACTATTGGGTTCCGTCACCCAGTTACTCCACGATATAGATTTACAATCTTTACCTCAACAACCCTATTGGGTGCTGCCACCCAGTTACTTCACAATTAGGTTTACAATCTTTATCTCAATTACATCTTCTGAATTTACCCTCTAGTAACTCTGTTACCAACATGCTAGGTTATCTTTCACTTTAATCAATTATCGTACTAACAAAAGATGAACCGTGCCTCAAGCGCATACACGGAATAACTCTTTAAGACTTAATAATATCATAGTTCACATTGGACTAGTGTTTTTCGTTACAGTTTCCTTTATACACAACTTAATCAATGATTCATTGGGACTAGTGTCCATCCCTAGCTATAGCTAATCTATTAGGCAACTAAACAACTGTTTCCCTCTTTAACTTACTGGTTGCCTCATTTATTAACAAAAGTATTCTTTCCCTCCCCTCTTTACTTTTACTCTTTTAATCTTTAATCTATTTGGCAACTAAACAACTGTTTCTCTCTTTAACTTTGGTTGCCTCATTTATTAACAAAAGTATTCTTTCCCCTACTCTTTTAATCTTTAATCTCTCCTATCAGATCCTATATAATAAATATTCGGCTGGTGCCGGTGCTAACAAAAATAACTAATTAATAAACACATCATCATCTTTATATATGCAGGTAAATCTAAATTATTTTTCCTTTAGTCTTGTCCTAGAAGGAAACATCAATTTATATAGCAAACCACCAGGTTAGTCCACCACATCTCTCTTTCTCTCCTCATAATATGCGGGCCCAATATTGGTCCTTAAACAAATGTATTCTGGTATGCTGGATCAGGTGTGTGTGTGTCTGGAGCTGTGCTTAGGTGAGGGCAAGGTAACTGAAAAAGTGGGTTCCTGTTTTTTCTTTGTGCCCGGGCTAGAGGGAGAGCAAGTAGGTTGCAGTGTGTGGACCAGATGAGCTCTGAGGGGTGAGTGACCCCGGGAGTCAATTCAATTCAATTCAAATGAATATAGAAAAGGTGGGTGAGGGTGAAAGAAGGGAAGTTTTTATTGGTTAAGTAGGAGAGACAGTGGTAAAAGTGAGAGCAAATAGAGTGTCGGGCTTGACCCAACGTGAGTGAGTTGAGTATTGGGCTGGGTCAGTATGGCTTGCCAAGAAGGGGGCTGGGAGGCTGCAAGATGAAGGCAGGAGATGGTGGTGTTGATGGTGGTGGTGAAGAAGTCGATGGTGTTAATGTTGGTGTTTAACGAATTCTTCCATGTTGAAGGTCTTTCTCGATCTTTTTGGGTTTTTCATGGAGCTCCTGATCTTGAACAGCTGACTTTGGAAGATCTTTATACCTTCTACTTGCTCTGGTGTAAAAGATGGATCAGGGGTTGCTTCGGTGTCCCCCAAAATGGTTCTCCATAAAGGTGATTCAGGGGGGGGACGTCCTTTTCCTCTTGGTGCTGCATCCTTGACTCCTTCTTCCTCGATCGTCTCCACGTCGACTATTTCTCCTATGGTGGACACAGTGTACTCAGACGACGTGGAGGGGAGTGCCACCGGATGATTAATGGTGGCAGGTGCTGGAGTCGAGGCTGCTACTGGTCCGGTGATGTTGACTGCTGATGGAGGTGGCGATGCCGAGACTGCAGGAGGAGGTGGTGGAAGGCTGCTCCTATCCCCCCCCCCACGCACGGCTACCTTTATACTCAGGCCTCCCACTCTCGCGCGCTGTTATTGGCGGGTGAGCTCGCCCGGCTGTACGTTCGCACTGACTTTTTGCTTCCTTCATCTCCTCTCTCTTCTCTTCATAGTAAGTTCCAGGAAGTTGATTATAACCCTCTTTTGGTGGCTTACGGGAGTACAGGGCTGGCACCGAGGTATTACTCAAAGGATAATCAGAAGGAGTTCTTCGAGCAAAGAAAGAGAATGACTTCTGAGGGGGAGTAGGAAGTCCAGCTTCGTGCTCCGATAATGGAGGCCGCTGATTGGCTGGTGGGCGGGGCCTGGCACATTGCAGCCGTGAGCTGTCAAAATCAGCTGGCTTTGCAAGTAAGCAAAAGGGAGTGCGGTGATTGGCGGAGGGCGTTTCTACTTCATCACCCCCTACTGAATTTAGGCGAGCTCCTGATAGCCGCAATACTGTTCCCCTAAAATGTATGCCCTCCGGCTGCCACTCCACCAGTCCACTATGCTTACAGAGACATTTATGTAACTGGAGTGCAAGATTCTGATTTCACACAATAGGTTTGGCTATTAAACCTCCCCTGGCTGGTGGAGAAACTGCTTGAGAGCTCGAGTGGTATTAATTCTTTTCCCTTGCCCGTCGACTATTGCTACCAGTCGACGGAGTCGGTACTGAGGATCAGAGGGTAGAGGCATGGTACCTTCCAACTGACAGGCACATGCCCCGGGGGTCCTATTTATAGCCTCGTCCGGGTACCTGATTGGTGGGCGGCTAATCCTACCACTACGAGTGAGAGTTTCGGTGGGGCCCGTAAACTTGGTTGCCCTCGCGGGAGTCTTCTCCGGAACGTTAAGCAAAGGAGTTTCTTTGGATCCTTTCACTTTAACTGTGGGAGAACCGTTTATCCGGCTGCCGTCAAAAGATACGCCTCGCGGTTCTATCTCATCTCGAGGACACTCTTCCTCACTACTTAAAGTCCTGTTTAAATCTCTCGGGGAAACTGAAACTACGATGTCTGGGACCGTAGACTTTCCCTCCTCAGTAAGCTCATAAAAATCGCCTTCATCACTAGATACGATCTCTTCGCTTCCTAGTTCTCCTTCTGACTCAAACTCAGGAAGACCCTCTCGATTCTTTTGACTAAGTGACCACCAAAGTGGAGAATCTTCTAGGTAGTCTCGAGTCGGAGTAGGACCTCTAACATTGGGTCGAGCCGAGGAGGTATTAGGGTCGTCGACCCTGGATTCCGTTTCCTCTTTGCTCCCTTCCTCGCTACTCCACTCGCTCGTTTCTGGGGGGAGATTACCCTCATATCGTTTGGTATGATGAATATGAGTAACTGACACGACATCTCCATAATGTAAGTATATCACTTGATAGGGCCCGTTTGTCTCAACAACCCTGAAAGGACCCTCGTATAATTATCTCCTCCAGTTTACCAGCTTGGGTGGGGTCATGTCTCTGGACCAAAATATACTCCCCCCGGTGATAAGGATTATTTAGAGAAACTTTCTTTGGTTGTTGCTGAACGATATGATCATGCACTTGCTGTCGTCGCTCCCCTTGTTCTTTCCAGTATTTTCCGGGTTGGGAATCCTGCGTGGAGAGACGGGGGTAGGGCAATAATCGTTCTTGAGGCAATTTCGTTATGTTGCCAAAGATAATCTCATAGGGAGAATACCCCGTAGTCCTACAGACCGTGGAATTCATTCCCCAGACAATTTCAGGCAAAAGCTCCAGCCAACCCCGGGCTATTTTCTCCCCTTGTGAGCTCAGACTAGCCCGGATGCAGTTGGCTAACACCCTGTGATTCCTTTCACAGACAGCATTTCCCTGAGGGTAATACGGGGAGGTGTGCTGTATCTGATACCCCAAGGTTTCTCCCAAGTGTTGCCAGATCTCATTATTGAATTCCTTTCCCATGTCACTCAGAATACCTCCAGGGGTGCCATACACAAAAATTATCTTTTCCAGGATAACCTTGGCCACCGTTTCAGCTTTCTTGTCTGGGATAACGCAAGCGACCGTGTATTTAGAGAAAACGTCGACACAGGTCAAGATGTACCGTTTGTTTGTCTGTCTGGGCAGAGGTCCCATAATATCCACTGATAATTTGGCCCAGGGTGTACCAGCGGTAATATGTCCGGGCAACTGTCTAGGTCCTCTTCCATCTTTGCCGCTCTGCCATCCCAAACAATTTTGAACGACTTCTTTAACAATCTGGTCGGCCCTCTTGGTCCAGTACCTTTCATTGAATTGTTGGAGAACTCTAGTCTGTCCCAAATGAGCCCCTCTCCCCTTTGTCCGTGGAGGATTTGTATCATCTGTTTTGCCTCTGAATAATCAAGTACGACCCGATCTTGAGAATTCTTCCAGGCTCCCTCCGAAAACTTTACTTTGTTACTAGGTCTAGGATCATATTTTTCCCCGTGAGGTTCAGTGGGTTGAACGGGTGCTACCGGTAGTCGAGACAAACCATCGGCATTCGTGTGTAATTTACCGGGTCTATGTCTAACTCAAAAGAGTACTCTTCCAAAATCCCCTTCCACCTGACAAATAGTCCGTCTTCCGTTTTCATTTTTCGGAGCCATTGTAAGCTATGGTGGTCCGTAATAACTTCAAAATGAACCCCGGCTAGGTACGGACGGAAATATTGTACAGCCCACACTAGAGCTAGACATTCCTTTTTCGTAACGCTATAATTCTTTTCGCCCTTATTCAGTGTCCGGCTAGCACAGGCCACTATGCTTTCCTTTCCGTCCACTTCCTGGGCCAGAACGGCTCCGAGCCATTCATCATAAGCATCGGTGTATAGCTGAAACGGCTTGGTGAAATCCGGATGACAAACTACGGGCTTAGAAGTTAGTTTTTTCTTCAAATGATCAAAAGCTACCTGACAACTCTGATCCCAGTCGAACCTCTCTCCATTTTCTAGTCTCTGAGTCATGAGGCGAGCAATCTTAGAAAGGAATAGATAATTTTCCTGTGGTAGCTGCTATTTGAGGTTGGAGAGTAGTCGTTGTGTCTTTCGGCCAACACTGAATAGTTACTCCTAACTGACTCATGAGATCTTTTCCCAGATACCCATCGACTCCACTACTGGCTTTTCCCGATAAAACACAAAAATCGGTGGTGAAGGTAATTCCCTTCCACTGCACTACCGTCACGTTAGTTTTTCCTAGGATTGTCAGTGGTTGACCCCCGGCTCCTGACAACTGAATACTGGTTTGATTTAATGGGCCCATTTTTCGCTGATTTTGTCTTACGAAATTCTCCAGGAGACAACTTCGGTGTGCCCCCGTCTCAATCAATATGTTCACGGCTTTCCCATTTATGACTACAGTTTCACAAGGCGTTTGTCTCTCTAAGATATTGACGTCACTATACCGCCCTTCTATGTGAGGTTTCACAGAAAATGTTCTCTCTCTTCCGGCATTGTAACTCTTGGCCGGTTTTCTGTCTCCCGGTATTCTACCGGAAGCATTCATCTCTGGTCCGGATCGGTTCCCCTGGGTAGAGGTCGATCGTTTGGGAGTGCGAGTCTGGGGTTAAATCTAGGGGTTGGGGCTTGTGGACGGTTGGTATAGTTCCTAGATAGGTGTCCGGTCTGTCTACAAGCGAAGCATCGACTCAGGGCTTTCGGATACCCTTTCTTTGGGTTCTCCTCTTCCCCTTTTTGTTTTTCCTTTTTTACTTCTCTAGCCTCCAGAATCTTTTTAATGACCTCCATCAATTCCTTGGTAGTGTTAACCTCATGCATGATGCAGTGTTTCCTAACTTCTACCGGGCAGGCTTGGATCATGATCTCCCTTATCTCAGTTTCCTGGCTCTCTTGGTTCATATGGGGATACGCTAGTTTCACATTCTTAGTGATTTCCCTCCTCAGGGCTCTCCCATTTTGGCCATCAAGTTTCAAACTCTTCAGTTTGTCTTTGTCTTTTCTGGTGGAAGTCTCTCGGCCAAATTCTTCGACTAAGGCGCTCTTGACTTCAGCCCACGATACTAGTCCTTCCAGAAGTACTCTCACATCATTCAGGGCCTTACCTAAGGGTGCCTTTCCATAGGCGATTTTCTTCCCATTTTCCCCTACGTCAAGTAATGTGAACTGACATTCTAACTGCTCAATCCAAAGCTCGATTTCTTCCTTACCCTCTTCCCATAATCTGAATGGTAACATGCCCGTCATCCTACCTGTTCTGTTAGATAATTATACTCAATCCAAATGATTTGTCAAATCCCACCGCTTGCCACCAAAATGTAGTATTTAATTCTAAATCTTTTATGCTACTATTACGGGGGATAATTCAACAGTCATTTAGAAGTTCGTATATTTTATTTAATAGACTTCCTAACTACCCTAATAATAGGTTCTTGGCTCGGGCCGCGATGAGTTCAAGACACAGATTGAATATTGTCTATTCATGCTAGGTTGTACTCTGGACACCTAGAGTTCCCGTTACTCCCTAACTGAATCCCCGCTATTCAGGTATTGACTCAAGTCGGCTTCGATCCTATGACCCGTTATTAGTGATTAATCCTAAATAATTAAGTTAAAACCCTGCTGTGTGTTTTATTGAGACCAGGGTCTAATGCACCATATGCTCTTTGCCTAACTAAAACAAAAGTTATATTCGTTCCTCTACTCTTTAGGTTTTCCCAATCCCAAGGCTATAACATATATAATCTACCTCCTCAATACATAGAATTTATTTATGCCTCTGACACAACCGTCGTTACTCTAAACAAGCACCTCCACAATGACATAAAATCATACAAATTACCGAATGAGATTACAAGGTCTCTCTCACGTACAATATGGGTTCCGCCACCCAGTTACGTCACAATCTAGGTTTACAATCCTTACCTCAATCACACTATTGGGTTCCGCCAACCAGTTACTTCACAATTAGGTTTACAATCTTTATCTCAATAATACTATTGGGTTCCGTCACCCCTTTACTTCACAATATAGTGTGACGCCTCCCGGCGTTAGCAGAATGGTTGCGTGGGGCATTGCAGCTCGCTAGCGCTCGCCAGGATGTTGGGATGGCCTACAGTTGTCCAAGAATGATCTGCTTTATGTAATAAGTGTTGTGTTGCCACAGACAGTCTAGAAATTGTCTTTGTTTTGGTCTGTGACCGCGCCTTATATTTTATATTCGCTATAATATACATGTTGCTTGTGTGGGAGGCGAGCGAGAGAGGGTGAGGGAGTACACCTGGCAGCAGGGTGAGCTATGACGCGGCTCGCTTGGGCGCTGACGGCGTTGGCGGCCGGGTGGTCAACTAGTCCCTTCCCATCGCGGCCTCGTGTTATTTACCAGCTCAGAGCTTGCCTGACACGCGTATCACCTACATCCTTTGCAATTCTGTCCCCCATACTCGCCACTTTGCATACAATTTCTCTCTCTCGACTTCTCCTTTCTCATTCTCTAATCTTTATTAAACTCAACATCCCTTCTGGTTTCAGCATAGACGTTCACCGTCGACCAGTCGTATTGTACGCGAAGCTCTCAGATATTTCCATGTATTAGGTTAAGGAGGTATTATGCTTTATTGAGGTTTGGAGAGACGGACTTTTCCGTATGTGTCCTCTCTCTCGGGAAGGTTGTAGACCGGTATATGTCTCCCTGGCAAGGTGTTGAGTGATTCTGCTTTGTTATCTAAAGCTAGACTAGGGGTAAGGTTACTGTGTCGTTGTCTCCGATGTGTGCAGTGTTAGCTAAGCCATGCACGACATCGACAGGTACTGTGGGAGCCTAAGTTGTCTTCGGGTGCGTTTACTTTGCGAGCACAGCGCTGTGGTGTGAGAGGGCCATAGCCTATCCCTCACAACATAGTGCTGCCTCTTTGTGTTGACTTCTGAGCGATCGCCAGGATAGAACTAGGTACTAGATTCCTAGATTTATCAAGAGAGCATCCCCGTCATATAACGTAATCTTCATTATACCACCTTCGGACAACGTTAGGCTACGAGCCGCATGCTCGACCATTGTTGCCCTACCTTGATACCCCAGCTAGACTTTATTAACTGAGCAGACACTGGTTAGAGATAAGCCCCATTATTATATGTATGCAGCATTATTATTCACTGCACTTTTGAGCCGAGGTTGTTGTTGAGTTGCACAACCCTAGTAGGCTGTTGCGTTGTGTCACGAAGCATTTCTTTAGTTGTCGAGCATTACTACCTTTGCGCAGTCTTTATTATTCGCCTGCCTATTATTACTATATGTCCTAGTATTTATTGTGACCCGTATTCTGCATTATAATTGTTCAAGATTCTTTACGAACATCTTCCCAGCATCAGACTTATTTCAGAAGTTTCCACTTGATGTTGCAGGACTAGCATTGCACTTTCTTTAATACAGGAGTGCCAGTTATTTGAGTATCTACCGTAACGTTAATTAATCACGTTAACTATCTTTTCTTTGTGTAACCTAATCGAGTAATCTTTTACTGTTTGAGAATAGGCTGTTTCATCGAGCGTCAGCCTAGTGTGTGTGCACCAGTTACCGAGTCATAGGATACCTCGTTGTCCAGGCACGACTCAGGGCGGTAATGGTGTTTTGTTTTCCAGTGTTTAAGGCAGGGGTTGGATCTAGTGTTACCGTTGTTGCATTTTGCCATTATCTAGTCCAATGTTGAAGAGCCCTGTGTCTTTGAGAACCTGGATCGTAACAAATTGCGACCTAGCTCAGGATCTTGTGAACTAAGAGATAATTGCAGGATTGTTGTGGTCATTTGTTTTATTGAGGAATATAGTGGGCACGTTATTTTTTGTTTGGCAAAGTAGTATAGCACTTGAGAGTCTTCAGACATTTTTGGCAGGTGAATAGTGCTACATAAGAGTTTGGGGTACTTCTTTTCTGAATATTGTGGTGAGAAATTTTTGTGAGCATCATGTCTTATACCGGGTCAGAGGAGAATGGAGACACAGTACGTTATGTCGAAACTGAGGAACAGCAGCATGATGAAAGGGTTAATCGGGTGAACTGTGAGGAGGATGCTAGGATATTTTTGCAATGGCCTGTTACTGCCGAGCGGTTGGAGGGTATGGATCGGTACGGTCTTCAATGCCTGGCCACAGCTATCGGTCATGCGGTTACTAGCAGCATGACCAAGGATAACTTGATAACGTGTGTACTGGGCAGGGTGACTGGTGAGCGAGATGGGTTGAGTGCTCAGAGCCCTTCGGCCATGCTTCCCCTACACTCGACTCCCAGCCATCCCAGTAGTTTGCCGACCCCGAGTACGCTTCCGTAGTTGGGTGGTGACTGGCAGGGGGGATTGCCCCTGGGGGGACCACCGGTAATTTCAAACATTGTAGCACCTTCACCTCCTCAAGGGTTAACTCCCGAATTATTGCTTCAGCTCGAATTAGCTAAGATCCAGCAGCAAATAGAATCAGCTAAGATCGAAGAGAGAAAGACTATCAGGGCATCTGAGATTCAACAGCAACAAAGGGCATGTGAGCTTCAGCAGCAAACAGAGCTAGCAAAAATCCAAGCTGATTTAGAGTCGACTAGGTACTGTGCCGACATGGACGTAGAGAAGTCGTGAGTAGGGACAACGGGACTGCGACTTGGGGCTGGTAACCGTGTTCATGAGCAGTCTCTCTCGCACTTATTGAAACTGGTTCCGGTGTTTGATGAGAGTGGTGTAACAGAATTGTTCACACGCTTCGAGAAGAAGTGCCAGGAACACCAGTGGCCAGAGAATAAATGGGCAGCACTTGTATCCTCTAGATTAATAGGCAAGGGTCTTAAAGCCTACGATGCGTTGCCTATAGAGTCTTGTATTATCTATGAGGAACTCAAGGAGGCTGTCCTGAGAGCATACGAACTACAACCAGAGATGTACAGGTTGAAGTTCCGGGGTGTTACCAAGGGTCGGGAGAGCACCTTTTTGGAGCATGCCCGGGAGCTGTCCGATGCTTTTGGGAATTGGCTGAGGTCGGAGAAAGCTACTACGTTTGACGACATTAAACAGTTGGTGCTTTTAGAGCAGTTTTTCAAATGCACGGGCGGCGACCTGACGTTAAACCTTAAAGAAAAGCAACCAAAAACTCTACAGGAGGCAGCTGAGATGGCTGACCTCCGGCTATCACTAATTCGTGGGTGCGGGTCTGCCCAGCGTAGTGAGGCAGGTAACAAGGGGCGTGACGCCCCACCCCCCCGAGTTAGTGATATACCTTATGCAAACAAGTACAAGACCCATGATACCAAGACTGACCACAAGACTAGCACCGTCCCATTTAAGAAGGGGCCGGGCCCTTCCCAGTACCAAGGGAAGCCCAAAGGGGAGTTGGAGTGTTATCATTGTCATAAAAAGGGGCACTTTGCAAGAGTCTGTCCTAGCAAACCACCTACAGCAGCTGTGTGTTTGGCCTGCAACATTGGTGTGTCTTCGAAGACTTCTGAGTTTGCCCGGGGCAGTTCGTCAGAGGCTGAGGCACAGCCAATGCAGAAGCACCAGGGAGGCACGAACCCTGCTCAGGATGTTTTTTGCGACCATAGAGGGCGGGGTTGCGTGATGTGGGCGGGGCGCAAGCATGGAGTAGAGGTCTTGCGTGATACAGGTGCTTCCCAGACTCTGATGAAAAACTTGACTGGCTACCCTATAAACGCGGCTCGGGTGGTAGTGGTGCAGGGTATTAATGCAACTCGGTCATACCCGCTGGTGCGGTTGGAGTTGGAGGTGGATGGTGTGGCACGTGAATTGGATGTCGGGATTGTGGAGAAACTGCCAGTGGAGGGCGTCGACCTTCTTCTCGGCAACGACTTTGCAACACCCGCTTCTGAGGTTCTACCCTTAGTCGTTGCCGAGAGGCCGGCCGACGTGAGTAGGGAAGAGCAAGAGTGGGTCGAGCGGTGCCAGACACAACCCATGGCGTGTGTTGTCACCCGAGCTCGGGCAGCTAAAGTGTCACAGCCTAGTCCTCCGTCTTCAGACCAGCGGAGGAACGATCAACAGGAGGAGGCTAAAGCTGGAGTTGGTTTTAAGAGTTTTGACTCGGCGGCTCTCCTGGGTGATTCAGTTTTAGCACCATTACTTAATTCTGGAGTAGCCCCTGGGCCTGTCATCGAGAGTGACGAGGCTGGGCATGACGAGTCTCCACGACAGCAACGTTATGTACATCGAGAGAGACAGAGGGAGCAGCCCAGTATCGGGGAAGGTCATGCATTGCTCCGGGAGCAGTTAGATCGCTTGGCATCCTCAGATATACGTCGGTTGCAACTAGAGGACCCTGAGCTCCAAACGTGTGCTAATGGAGCTGTAGAGCTTGACGAGGACGGCGATGCACAGCCAGGAGATTTTTTTTATTTAGAAGGCATCCTCTATAGGCGTTTTCAAGACCCTAAACGTAGTTGGCAAGAGGGGTCCGGAGTAGTGGACCAGTTGGTGGTGCCACGGGAGTGCAGGGATAGCCTACTGGGGTTGGTGCATGACATACCACTGGCAGGACATCTAGGGGTGAGAAAAACGGTGGCGGCTTTAGAAAAATTGTTTTGGTGGCCGGGGTTGAAGGGGCAGGTGGTAACCTGGATAGCAAGGTGTCATACGTGCCAGAGGGTTGGAAAAGCTAACCAAACAATTCCGAGAGCCCCGTTGCACCCAATTCCTGTCAGTGGACCGCCCTTCAGTAAGGTCATCATTGATATGGTCGGACCCCTACCCCCTACTAGTGCCGGTAATACATTTCTATTAACTATCATGGATGTGGCCACTCGTTATCCTGATGCATATCCAATGAGAAATGGCACGGCGAAAACTGTTGTCCGGAACCTTCTCTTGTATTGCTCGCGGTATGGTTACCCGCAAGAGGTGCAATCGGACCAAGGTTCTAATTTTACCTCTAATCTGTTCAAACAAACTATGATTCAGCATGGCATCAGCACTGTCGTCTCTTCTGCGTATCACCCGGAGAGTCAAGGGGTGTTGAAGAGGTGGCACGCCACGCTGAAAAGCATGCTTCGATGTTATTGCGCAGAGAACGGAAAGGATTGGGACCTTGGTTTGCCGTATGTTTTGTTCGCGGCAAGAGAAGTACCTGGAGAGAGTCTCGGTTTCAGTCCGAATGAGCTTGTTTTCGGGCATCAGGTGAGGGGCCCTCTCCACATGGTGAAGGAGATTTGGGAGGGTACTGCTAAGCCATGTTCTATGTTGAGATACGTCCTCGAGAGCAGAGAGAGAATGCTTAGAAGTCTGGAGCTGGCCGGGCGTAATTTGGTGAGTTCGCAGGCCCGTATGAAGGACAGGTACGATACTAAGGCGAAACTCCGGGAGTTTTAGGTAGGTCAAGAGGTGTTGGTCCTGTTGCCTTTGTCAGGTCATCCTCTGGCTGCCAAGTACGCTGGGCCTTATCGCGTGGTGTCAAAGATCTCCGATCTAGATTACCTCGTTGCCACTCCAGACCGGAAGAAGCGTAACCAACTATGCCACATTAATTTGTTGAAGGAGTATGTGAGGCGCCCACCTGAGTCACTAGCTGTCCCTGTGTTGACCTGCTGCGGTCATGGTGGAGAAGGAGAGGGGGGCAGCAATGATCAGGTGGATGATAACTGGGATTGTCATGTCTCGGCTGATCAGTGGGCGGGGAATTCGAGCCAATGTGCGCATGATGCTCTGGCGCACCTGCCGGAGGAACAGCAGGTGGCAGTGCAGCGCCTGTTCGATTCATACCCCACTGTATTTGCCGAGCACCCAGGCCTCACTACTCAAGCGGTGCATGACGTCGATGTAGGAGAGCACCCCCCCTTCAAGTCGATACCTTATCGGGTGCCACCCATTAAACTCCCAGCGCTCAGGGATGAGCTGGAGTATATGCTGGCGAGAGGCTTGATCAAGAAGGGGGCAGTACGGTGGACTTCTCCTGTCACTCTGCAGCCCAAACCTAATGGAAAAGTTCGGTTCTGCATTGACTTTAGGCAGTTGAACGGGTTGACCCCCACCAACGCATATCCTCTTCCCCGGGTGGATGACAGTGTAGATAAGATCGGGAAAGCAAGGTACTTGACCCAGGTAGACCTCGTCATAGGCTACAGGCAAGTACCACTGTCTGAGCGGGCTAAAGAGGTGTGCGGGTTTGTGGTGGATGGCAGTACTTACCGTTGCAACGTGATGCCATATGGTCTGAAAAATGCACCGGCCACTTTCCAGAGCTTAATGAACGACATCCTAGCAGACATCCCAAACTGTACTGTCTACCTTGATGACGTGATCATTTATGACAACGATTTCCAAAGTCACTGTGAGCACATAGAAGCCTTATTTAGTCAACTTAGCAAAGCAGGCTTGGTGGTTAATCTAGGCAAGTGTGACTTTGTGCAAGCCACGGTGCAGTATCTGGGGTTTGTGGTTGGGTTAGGGCAGGTGAGCCCGCCCCAACAGAAGATACAGGCTATCGACTTGTTCCCCAGGCCGACCACCAAGCGGCAGATCATGAGATTTTTGGGCATGATTGGGTATTACCGCCGCTTTAAAAGAGGTTATTCTACTGTGTTAGCTCCTTTGACAGATCTACTAGCTAAAGATAAAAAGTTCCGCTGGGCACCTGAGTGTGAGCAGGCGTTTTGAGTAGTTAAACACCTTTTATGCACTCACCCTATCCTCAGGGCCCCGGACTTTGAACGCCCATTTCAGTTGGCGACTGATGCCAGCGGAGTAGGGGCTGGTGCCGTACTTTTGCAGACAGACGAGGAAGGTCTTGAGCATCCAGTCAGTTTCTTTTCAAAGAAATTTAATTCAGCACAGAAAAACTATTCGGTTGTTGAAAAGGAACTGCTGGCAATCGTGTTAGCGCTCAGACACTTTGAGGTCTATGTTCCTGCCTATGGGCCAGTCGTGGTAGTGTATACCGACCACCACCCGCTTAAATTCCTCAATCAATTCCACAACTGGAATATGAGGCTGACCAGATGGTCGCTCATGTTGCAAGAGTACAACTTAGACATTCGTCATATTGCCGGTTGTGAGAATGTGATTGCGGACCTATTGTCGCGGGTGGAGGATCCGGGGTAGGCTACCACAGTATGTTGGTATAGCCTCCTGTCTTGGCTCGCGGTGTATTTTTGCGCTGGTGCTTGTTGGCTCGCGTGTGTAGCATCAGCGTAGGGTCGCAGGGCAGGAGTTGTTGGCTTTGATTAGAAGAAAATTAGGCTACATCTATAGTAGCCGCCAAATACAACATTAAAATAAAATATGAAAAATTAAATAAAAACTCTTTCTTTTTGATAATTAATTTTAAGATAATATTGTAGCTGAGTACTGAGTGCAGATGATTTTCCCTCAGTAGGCTGTGCTTCTTAAAGCTCGCTCTGGGAGCACAATGTTATGAATTAATGTATTATATTTGGGAAGGGTGATAAGATTTGTTTTAAATATAAATGTTGTTGTATTTTTTTTTTGGAGGAGACTGAGCTTGCATTCCATGAGTGGCAGAGTGGTTAGGAGTGGCAGATTCTAGCGACATTCTGCCTGTTCAGATATGGGCTCATGGTTGTGTCCCATATCTTGGGGGGGGGTGTGATGCCTCCCGGCGTTAGCAGAATGGTTGCGTGGGGCATTGCAGCTCGCTAGCGCTCGCCAGGATGGGGGGATGGGCTACAGTTGTCCTAGAATGATCTGCTTTATGTAATTAGTTTCGTGTTGCCACAGACAGTCTAGAAATGGTCTTTGTTTTGGTCTGTGACCGCGCCTTATATTTTATATTCGCTATAATATAAATGTTGCTTGTGTGGGAGGCAAGCGAGAGAGGGTGAGGGAGTACACCTGGCAGCGGGGTGAGCTATGACGCGGCTCGCTTGGGCGCTGACGGCGTTGGCGGCCGGGTGGTCAACTAGTCCCTTCCCATCGCGGCCTCGTGTTCTTTACCAGCTCAGAGCTTGCCTGACACGCGAATCGCCTACATCCTTTGCAATTCTGTCCCCCATACTAGCCACTTTGCATACAATTTCTCTCTCTCGACTTCTCCTTTCTCATTCTCTAATCTTTATTAAACTCAACATCCCTTCTGGTGTCAGCATAGACGTTCACCGTCGACCAGTCGTATTGTACGCGAAGCTCTCAGATATTTCCATGTATTAGGTTAAGGAGGTATTATGCTTTATTGATGTTTGGAGAGACAGACTTTTCCGTATGTGTCCTCTCTCTCGGGAAGGTTGTAGACCGGTATATGTCTCCCTGGCAAGGTGTTGAGTGATTCTGCTTGGTTATCTAAAGCTAGACTAGGGGTAAGGTTACTGTGTCGTTGTCTCCGATGTGTGCAGTCTTAGCTAAGCCCTCCACGACATCGACAGGTACTGTGGGAGCCTAAGTTGTCTTCGGGTGGGTTTACTTTGCGAGCACAGCGCTGTGGTGTGAGAGGGCCATACCCTATCCCTCACAACATAGTGCTGCCTCTTTGTGTTGACTTCTGAGGGATTGCCAGGATAGAACTAGGTACTAGAGACCTAGATTTATCAAGAGAGCATCCCCATCATATAACGTAATCTTCATTATACCACCTTTGGACAACGTTAGGCTACGAGCCGCATGCTCGCCCATTGTTGCCCTACCTTGATACCCCAGCTAGACTTTATTAACTGAGCAGACACTGGTTAGAGATAAGCCCCATTATTATATGTATGCAGCATTATTATTCACTGCACTTTGGAGCCGAGGTTGTTGTTGAGTTGCACAACCCTAGTAGGCTGTTGCGTTGTGTCACGAAGCATTTCTTTAGTTGTCAAGCATTACTACCTTTGCGCAGTCTTTATTATTCGCTTGCCTATTATTACTATATGTCCTAGTATTTATTGTGACCCGTATTCTGCATTATAATTGTTCAAGATTCTTTACGAACATCTTCCCAGCATCAGACTTATTTCAGAAGTTTCCAGTTGATGTTGCAGGACTAGCATTGCACTTTCTTTAATACAGGAGTGCCAGTTATTTGAGTATCTACCGTAACGTTAATTAATCACGTTAACTATCTTTTCTTTGTGTAACCTAATCTAGTAATTTTTTACTGTTTGAGAATAGGCTGTTTCATCGAGCGTCAGCCTAGTGTGTGTGCACCAGTTACCGAGTCATAGGATGCCTCGTTGTCCAGGCACGACTCAGGGCGGTAATGGTGTTTTGTTTTCCAGTGTTTAAGGCAGGGGTTGGATCTAGTGTTACCGTTGTTGCATTTTGCCATTATCTAGTCCAATGTTGAAGAGCCCTGTGTCTTTGAGAACCTGGATCGTAACAATAGGTTTACATTATTTATCTCAATGACACTATTGGGTTCCGTCACCCAGTTACTCCACAATATAGATTTACAATCTTTACCTCAAAACCCTATTGGGTTCCACCACCCAGTTACTTCACAATTAGGTTTACAATCTTTATCTCAATTACATCTTCTGAATTTACCCTCTAGTAACCCTCTTACCAACACGCTAGGTTATCTTTCACTTTAATCAATTATCGTACTAACAAAAGATGAACCGTGCCTCAGACGCATACATGGAATAACTCTTTAAGACTTAATAATATCATAGTTCACATTGGACTAGTGTCCTTCGTTACAGTTTCCTTTTTACACAACTTAATCAATGATTCATTGGGACTAGTGTCCATCCCTAACTATAGCTAATCTATTAGGCAACTAAACAACTGTTTCCCTCTTTATCTTACTGGTTGCCTCATTTATTAACAAAAGTATTCTTTCCCTCCCCTCTTTACTTTTACTCTTTTAATCTTTAATCTATTTGGCAACAGGGGAGGTGTGGTGGAGTGGTCATGCCACTGGATTGGTAATCCAATGGACCCGGGTTCAAATCCCGATATGTCAATGGGAAGATATTATTGGGATTGAATTTGTGCTGTACCTAGTATCAGTGCATTACCACAAATCCCACCGAAATGCCAAAAAAATACCCTCATTGTTCCCTGATTAAATAACACTGTATGAATATTCCCATATTCAAAATATGTTACAGGGGGACAATGTCTAGTGAGTTCACTGCTCAATAGGTGGCGTTCTGAGAGTGAGGGTCTGAGTCTGGAGGGTGAGACGGTGAAGCACTTGAGCGAAGCAACCAGCCGCTTCAGAGATGGAGCTGCTTCGAGCCATGATGGATGCTTCACATGTCTCACTCCCCAGGCTGGAACAAGACCTCACGGGTTTCACCGTGTTGAGCGGTGGAATGTACAGGCTCTCAGCCTATGCCCGAGAGGGAGTAGTTGGAAAAAAAGAAAAAAACAAAATTTGTTTTCCCTCTTTAACTTTGGTTGCCTCATTTATCAACACAAGTATTCTTTCCCCTACCCTTTTAAGCTTAAATCTCTCCTATCAGATCCTATATAATAACTCTTCGGCTAGTGCCGGTGCTAAAAAAAAATAACTAATTAATAAACACATCATCATCTTTATATATTCAGGTAAGTCTAAACAAAATTTCCTGTAGTCTTGTCCTAGAAGGACACATCAATTTATATAGCAAACCACCAGGTTAGTCCACCACATCTCTCTTTCTCTCCTCATAATATGCGGGCCCAATATTGGTCCTTAAACAAATGTATTCTGGTATGCTGGATCAGGTGTGTGTGTGTCTGGAGCTGTGCTTAGGTGAGGGCAAGGTAACTGGAAAAGTGGGTTCCTGGTTTTCCTTTGTGCCCGGGCTAGAGGGAGAGCAAGTAGGTTGCAGTGTGTGGACCCGGTGAGCTCTCAGGGGTGAGTGTCCCCGGAAGTGAATGAATGATGAATGAATGAATATAGAAAAGGTGGGTGAGGGTGAAAGAAGGGAGGTTTTTATTGGTTAAGTAGGAGAGACAGTGATAATAGTGGGAGAAATAGGGTGTCGGGGCTTGACCCAACGTGCGTGAGTTGAATAATTTAGCTGGGGTTGAGTTGATTTAGTTGGAGAAGTTACTTTAATGAGATTCAGGATGGCTTGCCAAGAAGGAGGCAAGGGATGGGGAGCAAGTTATTTTTGGGTGGTATAAAATCGAAAGTGCTTGCATGTTTTAGGGTTGTATTTTTGGGTGGTAGTAATTCGAAAATGGTATAAAAGGGGGAGGTAATTTTGGGTGGCATTGAGTCAAAAGGGGTACTGCTGGGGAAGTCTGTCAGTGGCAGAACCTGTAAGAAGGCTGTACTGTTATTATTATAGAAGTTACGTTAAAAGGTTGTTGTCTTGTACTTTGTCTGTGAAGTTATACAATTTAATGGGAAGCGAAGCTAGGAATCTTGGGCAAGAGTGGTAGGGAGGTTGGACTGTGGACGAGCCGGCATGACCCACCTCCTCTACCAATCCTGATTTTAAGTGAATTTTGGAATGGGTGCCCCCGAAGTCCGCGCGCGGCTACCTTTATACTCAGGCCTCCCGCTCTCGCGCGCTTTGATTGGCTGGTGGGCTCGCCCGGCTGTACATTCGCACTGTCTTTTTGCTTCCTTCATCTCCTCTCTCTTCACCTCATAGTAAGTTCCACGAAGTTGATTATAACCCTCTTTTGGTGGCTTACGGGAGTACAGGGCTGGCATAGAGGTATTACTCAAACGATAATCTGAAGGAGTTCTTTCAGCAAAGAAAGAGAGTGACTTCTGAGGGGGAGTAGGAAGTCCAGCTTCGTGCTCCGATAATGGAGGCCGCTTATTGGCTGGTGGGCGGGGCCTGGCACATTGCAGCCGTGAGCTGTCAACATCAGCTGGCTTTGCAAGTAAGCAAAAGGGAGCGCGATGATTGGCGGAGGGCGTTTCTACTTTAATATATATACATATATATATATATATATATATATATATATATATATATATATATATATATATATATATACCGGTATATATATATATATATATATATATATATTATATATTATATTATACTTAAGAATATAATAATAATTCTTATATGTATATATATTTACTTGAAGTGTTAATACCCATAATACAAACAAGGCCTGCATCTGTCCTTATGTTCCTGTACCCAGTTAATTCTGGCCACCAGAATGTCCAAGTCCTTAATTGCTACATCAACATCATATCTACTATTAAATCAGTTTTTGAAAAATGTCATAAATCAAATATTTTTAAGAAAATATTGATTAGGCCTATGCAAGAAAATAGGATTAAGTGATTGCATTAATCTCTTACATGACCTAGCTTGAGTAAGTGCTATGTAATGCTTGAACAACAATTGCTGACAGTTAATTGCAGTGAATGAAGAGATACGTAGGAGAGTGGGGCAGCAGGAACATTTTTAGCCAGAGTGGACAGAAGGGTGCTGAGCTGGTATGGTCATGTTGAACGAATGGGAGATGAAAGGCTTACAAAGATAATATGTCAGTCAGATACAAGGGGAGATTGAAGGGCAGGAAGCCCCCCCATTGAGATGGAGAGACTGTGTAAGAAAGGCTTTGGATGATAGAGGAATGACTATAGATCAGGCAGGGGAAGTGGTGGTGGACAGGAGTGAATGGAGAATGCTTGTGAATAGTTGAGTGAACACGTGGTCATTTGGAGTAAGGGGTCGGGCGCAAGTTGGACTAGATAATAGTCCATCAGGCGCCTTGCCCGGGGAGACGATTAATATGAAGAGTGCGCCTGGAAGTGTGGTGGGAGGGCTTGTGGCTTTGGCTCCGCTGCATGTCTGCCTGCCGAGATCGGAACCTTTCCGGGTGGTCGGGGGCCGGGGGAGTGCTGGAGCGACCTTGGTGACCCTGTGACGCCTACCAGCGTTGGCAGAATCGCCTCCCGGTAGCCACTAGCGCTCGCCAGGGCAGTGAAATGGACTACAGTTATCAGAGAATGTTGTTCTTTCTTTCATAGTGTTCGTGTTGTTACAGACAGTCCCGTGGTGTTCTTTATTTTCGTCTGTGACAACGGGAAGCATTTTATATCATGAGTAGAACATAAGATGCATTGTAGTGAAGTTGA
The DNA here is from genome assembly GCA_032716605.1 of Paralithodes platypus. Taxonomy (NCBI): domain Eukaryota; kingdom Metazoa; phylum Arthropoda; class Malacostraca; order Decapoda; family Lithodidae; genus Paralithodes; species Paralithodes platypus. The sequence goes on from CM064579.1 coordinate 9,744,166, forward strand.
GAGAGAAAGAGCGAGCGAGCAGCGTGGGGGCAGTGAGTGTTGATTTCCTCCTCCCTCCTCCCTCCCGGAGGAGTTTCTCGCCCGCGTGGCTTTTCTCTCGGTTTTGATTGGCTGGTGGTTCCTGGCGCCTTCTGGAGGCCTGCTGCCTTGTGACGTATCGGCCTGTGATTGGCCGACCACCATGCCTTTGTGTGATCCTGAGGGTCCCGAGGAGCTACCTTCACTAGAGCTTGCTTGACCAGCATAACCTTCACACCTCCCTTGCCATCTGTCCCCGACTTTCCACCTATAGAACACTTTCTCTCTCTCTCAACTTCTTACCTCTTATTCTTCGAATCTATTTAATATCATAACTCCCCTTTGGTTCTGCACGATTTCATATATCGGCCATCGTATTATATGCTGAAGCTCTCAGATATTTCATGCTTAGTTAGACATTTTGGAGGGGTTAACATTTTGTCTGTAGAGGTTCGACACACTCGCGGTGTCTCCCTACCTATTCCTTGGATGTCTGCTGGGCTATTTAATGCTAGACTGGGGTGAGGCTACTGGTGTTGTGATTTCCGATGTGTACCAGGTTTTGTTGAACTTGTACAATCGCAACGGATACGTGGGAAGCCTAGGTTGTCTTTCTGACTGTGTACCTTGTGAGTTTAGCACTGTGTTGCGAGTGAGGGCTTTTGCCTCTGCCACCCAACACTGTGCTAACTCGTTTTGCTTTGACTTGTAGAGGGTCGCCAGGAGAGAACCAGATACTTGCGATCTGGATCTCTCAAGAGAGCACCCCATCACGTAACATAATTTGGCCGTACAGTCTTAACCCTTTTTTAGCGGCGCGCATCATATGTCGAGTGAAAGAAATTTGGACTATGTGGCGGCTCACACCATAAGTCGTGTGGCAATTTCAGCACGTAATGTTGCTGAGAGAGAGAGACAAGTGGTGGCAGGAGAGTAGCGAGCGTATGACTGCTCCAGACCACCGCGGTGGATCAACTGACATGAATCCCACCCTCCTCCACCCTCTCACACTCGCTACATAGTGAAATGTATGGGGAAAGTACCGAATTACATGGTTTTTGCACTCGTCTTGCGCGGTTGTTGCAAGAAAACTAGCGGTCATACAAGGATCGTTGTGGTGTCATTGGAAAGCTCTGTTTATGCCCTTTCAGGGATAGATACTTGTTTTACGCTCTGGGTCTTATTTAGGCATGACAATGATCACGTAAACAGCCCTATTTTGGCTAAAAACACCCCGCTGGTGGCTACATATTATTTACCGCCTAGGCCGCTCGTTAGGTGTTAAGGACCTCGCTAGGCTACAAGCCGCTTGCTCAGCCATAGTTTCCTTAGCCTACGACATTCCAGCTAGACTTTATTCGCCTAGCAGACACCCGATTAGGATTATAAACTCTTATGTTATGTATGCAGCATTTTTATTCACGTTGATAGCAAGCCTTGGTTGTTGTTGAGTTGCACAACCCAAGCAGGCTTTTGCGTTGCCTGAGGAAGTACTTCTTTTGTTGTTGGAGATAAAACTATTGCGCATTTATTATTATTCCCGTGCTAGTTAACACTGTATGTCCCTACACTTGTCACATCCTGTTCCTGCTTTATATAACAGTTCAAAATCCGATTCGATCATCTTAAGCAGCATCAGACTTTCTTCAGAAGATTCCTGTTCGATGCCTTAGGACTTTCATTCACTGTCTTAATATAGGAGTGACAGTTTATTATTGTTTAGAGTAACTTTAATTATACCTTCTTCTTGTTTGCATTAAATCATTCCAGTGATTTAATTAAGCTCTCTATCTTTTTCCTTGTATACATTATTAACGTAATTGTATGTTGTTGTGATCAGGCTGTATCAGAGATGATCAGCCTGTAGTAGTAGTGCATTTATACCGAGTTATAGGATACCCCGCTAACGCAGACTTAACTCTGGAGGGTATAGGTGTTTTTGTGCGCCGGCATTATAAGTTCGAGGGTTGGATCTAGTGTTACCGTTGTGGCTGTGTGCCTTTCTAGTCCAATGATTAAGAGCCCTTGTTTTATACGAGTTCCGGTCGTAACAACCCTGGTCTCTGGGTCTTCTCCTGGGTGACCTGGATGTGTGTGAGTTTGTGCTTTTTATCTGTGTTTATTTGTTATTTTATGTTGTTTTTGTGTTTTCCCTGTTCTTGCTCTGTCTTGAGTCGGCTACCCCCAAAATGGGGATTGGGCCTGAGCATATAGATAGATAGATAGATATATAATTGCAGTGATGTGGCTGCTTGCATACTTAGGAACATTATTCATGCGTTTATTGTACACACTTTCAAATGTTTTAAAGATGGCAGAGTTTAGACTTGAACTATGGTTCCAAGTTGACCCCCTAATCTGCACAACAATATGAATTAAATAAAAACAGAAGAGCATTCCTATTTACACTATTACAATTTATAAAAAAACACTATTAAAAGCGGCGTAAACAAATATTCAATCTCAAATGAATATCTTCATTGTGTTTAAGATTAAACAGTATATAATATCCAAGATATTTATATTTGTCAGTGAATTGTAAAATGGCATCTCCAAATTTAACATTATCATCATCAAAATTATTATACCTGTGGAATACAACACAGTTTGATGTGTCCTTATTTATTTGTAATTTATGTTCACTGACTTTAACTGAAAACGAAGTATACAACTTTTCCATATCACTGTGACTCTGAGCAAGGATGAGTAGGTCATCAACATAAGCTATAATATTACATCTTGTCAAACCAAACTGGTACCCTACTTCCATTTCTGAGATGTCACAAATAATACTATTTATATAACAATATTATAAAAATATATATTATACCCCCCTGTCTAACACCCTTTTCTAAAGCATAATATTTACTATGGGTATTATTCCATTTGACATTAGCTTGTGCATCTATCAAGTAGTATAGTAAACACAATATTATATCTGGTGGTTAATTGGAAGTTATAAGCTTTCTTGCTAAAGTAAAGTTGTATATATATTATCAACAGTTTTGCTCATATCAACAAATGTAGCAAGTGCAGATTTTTTGCATGATGAGTATTCTGTAATATCTCCTTTAATATTAAACTGACATCAAAAGTGGATGACCCTTTTCTAAAACCTAGTTGTCTATAATTTAATGGAAAACTTCGATTAAAATATATAAAATATGCATCTCAAAAATCTTTAGGAGGCATGATGATTGCATGACAGGTCTGTAAGCAGAAGAAATTGCACAGTTATTATTATCCTTTGGGATAGAGTTGATGGTACCTTTCAACACATCAATTGGTAAATAGCAATGTATATAGCATAATTGAAAGAAGCAGCACTTTTTCAAAAAATCAATCAGAAGTATTGTTTAGGAAGGTAGAATGGATATTGTCATGAACTGAACCTTTGTTGAACCATATGATGAACTTTTGTTAATGTAACTTTATACAAAAAAAAATCTGTTACCTCCCCATATCTACCTTAGTTTATACAAAATATCTCTATCCTGGTTACCATCAATATCAGATGGGTTACATACAAATCTACTGGCACAGATGTTAGCTATAACAAGATCTTGAGTATATCCATCAATTACATTACTCTTATTACTTTGTTTTTTTCCTTTTAAGTTATTTCCAAAAATGATGTTTACAGTTGTCTAGCCTTTCTTTAAATTCTTTCCTAGTGGTTAACATATCTTGATGTTCACTTGTACCCCTTATCTTGCCTAAACTCACCCTCTTGGGATATGTATCCCTTGCCAAACTGTGCAAGTGTTTCACAGACCTATTCCAACCTGGTATTACCTTATATTTATTTTGTTTCAGTTGCTGACCCCTATATTACACACTTGAATATTGAATACTTGAAATAATTATGTCATACATACCATCTAGCTCTTTCAAATGTTCTGGCTTGCGACATCCCAATCTTTGACATAGATTTTGAAATCATAAAAATTTACCAATTGTAAGTCAACTGTTGCATTAATGTCTAGAATTTAATTTGATTTCAGCCTATCCCAATTTATAAAAGTTTCAGTTTCAGTTAATCTGTTTGTGTCAGGGGCTAAGGCAGGATGAATATTATGTATTTTATACGTAATATCTAAAGGTAAATGATCTGACCCATTTATAGTAGAAAGTACGTTAACCTTTTGTATTATAACATTATTATAATGTTTACCTACTATATGGTCCAGCCAGTTAGATAGCGAATCTCCTATCCAATAAAAGTAAAATAATCTTTGCTTAGCATGACAAAGTCAAAATAGACTAGATAATTCATTAACCTAAAACTTTCAAGGTATTACCAAGCGCTACCTGAAAATGGGTCAGCATTAAAGTCACCAATTAGGTAAATTGAATCATATATCATATCTTTAATATACTCTTGGAGAGCTGATAATGCCTCCAAGTATTTAGTTAATGTGGATGCCTCCCAGCTAATACTGTTTAAATAAAAATGCACATAAATAATGTTCATTTCACATAAAGTAATTGATAAAAGCATCATATTTTGTTTTGAAATTACTTTGTTTATCATAAATTGCTTATTTTTTATACAGAATAGCTAGACCTCCCTCTGGCCTCCTATGCATGGACACCAAAGATTGTTCAGAGGACGCGGCTCCAACACTAATACAATGATAGTTTTCATCTATATAATCTAAAAGTCCCAATTTGGCATCAACTAAGAAAGTTTCTTGTAAGAAAACTAAATCGTACCTCGTGGCAGTCAGCTCTCTTACCATAAATCATAAATTTAAAAAACAATAATATCATGTAATATTAAAAGACAATTAAGACTGACCTTCAGCAATGGTCTTTCTTGACTTATTGTAAAACTTGTCTACTATTATCTCCTCTGGCCATAGTTCTGAATTAAACAACTTATCCCTCTCTGAGAGTTTCACAGATACTTTAAATGCCTTGAATCAGGTGAACTTATGACTACTTCTGTGATTGATTAAATTTCTATTTTAAAAACATCTTTAATATAATTAGCTAGACAATCGCCATCCGTATCTATTGAGACTCTACCTACAAGTACATCTGTTAACCTAGTAGCTGCCTTTAAATGGCCAGTACCCATATTACTCTTCCTAGAACCTGTAACTCTTGTAGTACGTGGTTCCTCAAGTATCGCTCACGCCCTATTTGACTTCCTTGTTGTAAAGGTCTATCCATCCTCCTGAACCACCTGCCCTCTCCTCATCGCCTGGCGAGGTTGGTGAGAAGGTGGTGGTGTTGGACGGGTGAAGGTGGTGGGAGAGTGCTGCTGTGTTGTCTTGCTCACAGCCCCAGTGCGAGTCTGTCACTAGCACTGCTGGGCTGCTGCACACCATTTCGCTCATACTCCGAAAGTCGGATTTGCTTAGATGTTTCCTTTTTTTTTTTTTTTTTTTTTTTAAAGAGACAATGAACGGAAGAAGGAAAAACACAGATAAAACAAAAAGGTCCATGTGCCTAAAGGCATCCTCCATTCATAAAATGTTTGTAACAACTGGATTTAAACATTTGTAGATTGTAAGTTTGTGGAGAGCAATTCGAGGGAAGTGAATTCCAAAGAGTAGTAGTTCTAGGGATAAATGAATTTGGATAAGCAGAAGTTCTGCATTGTGGAGGAGAAAGTGTAAATTCATGGGCGCTCTCAGCTGCCCTAGTTCTACGGGGAAAGATGTGGAGAGGCGGCACAATTGAAGCAAGTTCCTCGGAACAATTGCTGTGAAAATATCTGTAGAATAATGCAAGGGATGCAACGTTTCTTCGTATGGATAATGTAGGAAGGTCCTGTGTGATTGCAGGGTTATTGATTAATCTAATAGCTTTATTTTGAATTTTGTCCAACTGCCTCAATGCAACCACTCCACTTCCACTCCACAGAGGTGAACAGTAATCCATCTGAGAACGCACATGACTTTTATATATTACGGCCAACTGCTCGTCAGTGAAGAATTCTCGAACTCTGTACAGGAGTCCCAGTTTTTTAGAGGCATTCTTAGCAATGCTTCCAGCTCAAGTTAGTAGTTAATGTTACACCGAGAATGTCAATACTAGGGGAAGTGGGAATATTTACATCATTAAAAAATATATGGGAGTCAGTGAGATTCTGTCGGTTAGAAAATTGAATGTACTTGGTTTTCTGTGCATTAAAGGAAATAGATTCTTTTGTCCCCATTCTTCAATTCTAGAAAGGTCCTGGTTCAGAGAAATTGCAGTGCTTATTTTTGAATTTATAAGATCGGGTTGGGTGAAAGAATTGGTAAATGTGAAGGAACTGTGGAGTGTTGAGTCATCTGCGTAGGAATATATTGGATTATGAGTGGTAGATATGAGATCATTGATATGAATGAGGAACAGAGTTGGGGCCAAAACTGATCCCTGGGGAACACCAGCATTTATTGAGTGAAATTGAGAATAAAAGCCATCTACCATTACACATATTTTTCTGTTATGAAGATAAGAAGAAATTAGTGGAACTAATGATGCAAGGCTGTAGTGTGACATCTTCGACAATAAGGATTGATGCCAGACTCTATCAAATGCCTTTGATACATCCAGTGCTATTGTATGTGTTTCACCATGTTGGTCTGTAGCTTGGTTGATTTGATGCGTAAGAAGGCAAAGAATGTCTGCAGTTGATCGACATCATCTAAAACCATATTGCCTATCACTGATTAATTTATTATTCTCAAGATGCTTAATTATGTGATTATTTAATATAATTTCAAAGACTTTACCAAGAGTGGAAGTTATAGCTATTGGTCTGTAGTTTGATGGATCTGAAGAGGCACCTTTTTTAGGAACTGGATGGATGTTTGCTTCTTTCCAGGGTACTGGGAAGCATGAGGTATGAGTACATCGACGGAAAAATTTTGCCAATACAGGAGCGAGCACCAAGGAGCAATTCTTAAGTACTATTGGAGGAATTTCATCTGGACCAGGAGCCTTATCCTTGGGATGTTTCTCTCTTGACTTTGTAATGTGATTTGATTTATCGGTCCGAAGGTGTCTAAATGAGATGTTCTACCCCTGTTAACACCATGAAGACCTCTGACGCCACTTGCTCCTTCAGGCATATTATCACTTGTCAGCTCTCTATCTATGTCACCACTGGATACAGCAGCTATCTCTGCGTAGTTTCTGGGGCGCTTCTCAGTGTCTTCTGTGATGTCATGTTGTTTTGGAGTTCATTTCAACGAATTCAGATCATCTAAAATATTTATTTCAGTCAATGTCCTCCAATAGCATCACTGAACTTATTTTTAATGTCACGTATCAATTTTCATCTCTCAAACAGTATTAGCAGTGTTTACGACCTCTGTTTTAATATCTACAATTTTTTCGGAGCAATTCACTGATGCTTGTTACTTGTTCTGCAAGAGATCTTAACATTGATCCAAATATTTCCATTCCTATTGGTGGCATTCTCTTGTGTGAGTCGGTTACGAATTTAACGTTCATTTTTGCCTTTACAATCTCGTCATGTGCATCTATGAGGTCTACCAAGTCTTTACGTTGTTGTTTCTCTGTCTCTCCTCCATAAAATGTCTTTCTTTTGACTATTATAGAGTACCTCTTTTCCGTTCTTAATTTATTCGTTTGAGAAGAAAGACAAAGCAATTTCCAGCAAGGTATCTGGTGGATGATCCTTTTTAGCTGAATTAATAAAGCATAAGATATTTCCGAGAACGAACTCCTCCATTTGTTATGATTTTTTTTGTTTTTGTTTTTTTTCTATGTGAATGAGGGAGACAAAAGGCATAACTGCCTGCAGCGAATGCCTCCCCCTGATTTCAAAGAGTGACAGGGCCGAAATCAAGGGACGTTCGCAGCTAAAATGCCTGGACACACAGAGTTTGAAGCAATTTAAGTCATAGGAAGAGGGAAAGACTGATTCTGAGAGAGAGTTCCAGAGCTCAGTAGTTGAATAGAAGAAAGTCTGAGAATAACGTTTCACTCTTGGGTTGGAGAGTTACACAGAATAGGGTTGGGATTGTGTTGCAAGGCGGGTACTGCGTACCCTACGTAGAGGAGGTGGTATACACTGGGAAACCTCCGAGGAACACTGATTATTGTAGTCGCGATAGAATAGCGAGAGAGATGCAACATTGCGGCGAAGAGAGAGAGATTGCAGAGAGTTGGTGAGTGGACGGGAACTAATGATACGAAAGGCTTTCCTTTCTACTTTATCTAGGAGTGCGGTGTAAGAGGATCCTCCCCACACATGTGAACAATACTCAATACAAGGACGCACTGTACCCCTGTACAGAGCAAGGAGCTGCGCAGAGGTAAAAAAAAACTTGAGGCGGTTGAGCACACCCAGCTTCCGGGAGGCTGCCTTAGCGAGACTGGGAATATGGTTTCTCCAAGTGAAAGCAGAAGAAAAAGAGACACCGAGAACATTCGAGGGAAGATGAAGGGTTGATTTTTGTATTGTTGAAGAATAAGGGATAGTCCTCTGGAGGTTCCTGACGGGTAGTAAGATAGATAAATTGAGTTTTGGAAGCATTAAATGAAACAAGGTTTTCTCTACCCCAATTGGAAATAGTAGAAAACTCAGAAGATAAGCATTTTATGGCTTCATTACGTTTACTTTTGAGGGATTGCTGGCTGGGGGGTTCTGGAAAACTAATTGAGTGATGTAAAGTAGAGTCGTCTGCATATGAATGGATGGGACTGGATGTACAATTAACCCGGGAACTGCAGGGAGACTCTTAAGAGTTCCCCCGGCGGACTGCGGGGAGACTCTTATGAGTGAGTGAAAAAAACAAATCAACTTTTGACATCGAATTTTTTTATTTATTTTTTTTATTTTTTTTTGGCCCCTGGGCCATGCAAAATCTCAGTCCTCTACCTCCCCTCCTTCCCCACTTTCCTCCTCTCCTTCAGTTATCACCTATTTTCCCTGTTATTCCCTTATTCTGAGGTATATTTTCGTGCTAACATTAGCAAGTTGCAAGCAGGGTGTTGTCATCACTGATGGCAAGCGAGTGCAAGAGAGAGAGAGAGAGTATCGCTCGACTGTGTCTCAGTGGCCTTGGGGGAAATTGGCGGGAAAGCAGTTTGCCTCACCCATACATTATACAACTCGCGGGCTATATCTCCGATTTTGACCATCCAAACGCTGTTTTCACTCGTTTTATTGTTGTTTCAGGTTAATACCTTTATAATCAACCCATAATAGGCGCATATGGATAAGTATGAATGCTATTAATGGCACAATGAATATTTTAGTGACGGAAACACCTCAAATACGTCAGCACAGGGGGACGTTTCCAATTACCCCCATGCGCACTTCAGAGGTTAAGAAGATCATTTATGAAAATTAGAAAGAGAGTAGGAGATAGGACAGAACCCTGAGGAACACCGTAGTTGATAGGATGAGGAAATGAGCGATGGCCATCCACAACCGCAGCTATGGAACGGCCGGAAAGGAAATTAGAGACAAAGGCACAGATGGAGAGACAGAAACCGAAGGAGGGCAGTTTGGAAATTAAAGGCTTGTGCCAGACTCTATCGAAGGCCTTCGATATGTCTAGTGTAACCAAAACAGTCTCACCGAAGTCCCGAAAGTTGGATGACCAAGAGTTAGTAAGATATGAAATAAGATCACCAGTAGAGCGACCCTTAAGGAAGCCATACTGACGATCTGAGAGCAGATTATGAGAAGAGAAATGCTTAAGAAATTTGGAAGCAAGAATAGTTTCAAAAACTTTAGATATACAAGAGATGAGAACAATTGGACGATAGTTGGAGGGTTGAGAGCGGTCACCCTTCTTTGGGGCAGGTTGAATGAGAGCAAACTTCCAGCAAGAAGGAAAGACGTTAGAGGAGAGACAGAGACGAAAGAGTTTGCCTAGGCAAACAGCACGGAATCACAGTTTTTAAGTACAACAGGAGGAACACCGTCCAGACCGTACACCTTCTTAGTATTAAGCCCAGAGAGGGTAGAAAGTACATCTTAGAAGAGATTAGGATATTAGACATATGTAGGAGAGATTGATTGATTGATTGATTGATTTTTATTGCCAATTGTGTACATACATAATGTACAATAATACATCATAATACATATATTTGAATGATTAGCATATATAGCTAGCTAAGCAAAAGCTCTATGTAGCTAGCCTTATAGACTTAAGTAAATATTTAATGCTAGGTTACACGGTTATTAAAAATATAATATATACAAAACATTACAGTATAATACCTGCTTTATCATGGAATCAGCAAGAATCAACTTAGTTCATTATTTTCAGTAGTCTTTAAGAATAGGTATGACAGTAGTTACATGAACACTATTAATGGAGAAATGAAATAGACTGGTTTACATAAAATCATCGCTATTTAGTATTGATCTAAAAGGTGTTTCTTAATAGACTTTTTGAACACAAATATAGAAACAGTATGTCTGAATGGTTCGTTAAGGGTGTTCCATAATTTAGCTCCTCTATAGCTAAGACAAAGAGAGGGGGGTGGAGAGGGAGGAATAGCACCGGAATCATCCAAGGTAGAGTTTCTAGCAAAAGTTTGAGCAAAGAGTTCAGCTTTGTCAGAGGAAGAAGTGATGATTGTGCCATCAGAGTGAGAAAGGGGAAGGAAAGACTGGGAAGAAAAGTTGTTGAAGAGGTTTTTGGCTAGATGCCAGAAAGCTTGGGAAGAGCTAGAGTTGGATAGTTCAGTGCATTTATTATTGATGACAGAGCGCTTGGTAAGTCCAAGAACAGATTTGGCTTGAATCCGGGCAGAAACATAAGAAGAATGAAATTAATGAGTTTTAAGGCATTGTTACCATTTGAATGCTTCCTTCTTGTTGCGGACAGCAGTAGAACAAGCGTGAGTAAGCCAAGATTTTTTTGCATTAGACTGAGAGAAAGAAAATGGAATGTACGCTTTCATGCCCGAGAGGCTTACTTCGGTAATGCGTTCAGCACTCTCCTCGGATCCTCGGGCACGGAAGTAGAAGTCATTCCATGGGAAATCAAAGAAGTACTGCCGGAGAGCCTCCCCGTCGGCAGCGCCAAAGTGCCACAAGCGCCGCCGGGTGGGAGGATCGGATGGCCGTACTGAAGAGATAGGAAAGGTGACGGAGATAAATTTATGGTCAGAGGAGCCCAAAGTAGAGAAAAGATTGACAGTATAAGAGGAAGGGTTAGAAGTCAGAAATAAGTCAAGAATGTTGGGCCGATCTCCGAAGCGATCTGGGATACGGGTGGGTTGCTGGAGCAGCTGCTCTAGGTCATTTATGATAGAAAAGACATAGGCTTGTTCACCAGGTGGGTCAGTAGAGTGAGAGGAGAGCCATTGGCGGTGGTGAACGTTGAAATCTCCTAAGATGGAGATTTCAGAGAAGGGAGAGATAGATAGAATGTGTTCCACTTTAGAGTTTAGATAGTCGAAGAATTTGGGAAAGTCGGTAGAGTTAGGGGAAAGATAGAGAGCACAGAAATATTTAGTATGAGAATGACAGGATAGTTTGAGCCATAAAGTTGAGAATTCAGAGGAGTCAAAATCGGGAACACGAGACCAAGCGAGTTTGTTGTGTAAGTTTGTTCACAACATCCGCCTCTGGCTTTGAAACTAGGATAGAGAAAGTAGGAGGATACAGAGAAGGGGCTGCTGGCAGTTGCTTCAGACACCTGAGTTTCGGTGAGGAAAAGAAGATCAGGTTTGGAGGAGGAGAGATGGTGTTAGATAGAGTGAAAATTAGAGGAAAGGCCGCGAATATTGCAGAAGTTGATAGTAAGAGTGACAGGCCGTGGTCCAGAGTCTTTAGAAAGGTCGTCAGGGGAAGGTCGGGCATGTGTGGGGGTATTTATGGTGCCCCCCTCCCCCCCCTGGGGACTCAGAGGCTGAGCCTGTGTTTATCATAATTTGTTTTATTTTTACTGGCAACTGGCAACTCACTGGCAACTCACTAACACCTCAGGTGAAGGTGAAGGTGTTGAGGGATATCCTTTACAACGGCACCTCGTATATACCTCTTATCTACATTCTACTTTTACCTATTTTTCTGAAGAGTGTAGAGAGGGGAGAAGGGGTGTTGGAGAGAGAGGAAGCTGTTGGAGTGGCTTTGTTATGTGTGTTATTAGTCTGTATACGTTGTCGAGGTGTCCCCCGGCTGGGTGCAAGCATGTGAAACATACTAGGACGTACTACAACACCCACTAAATGTTCGCCTGGGCTGGGATCGAACCCAGGTCAAGCAGATTCACAAGTGAGCGTGCTCACCACTCGACCACCGCGGCTCTCACGTTGTCATGGACACATAGTACTTAGAACACGGGTAATTGTTCATGATGTAAACTATAACATAATATATTTAGAGGGCACCGTAAATATATGTTTCGGGTTACAGTATAAATGTATATTATATCTTAGTTACAGTGTGAAGTATAAAGGTGAGAAAATCCAATCCTCGCCATGACAGTTCAAATCAAAACATTGCTGGACCTCAGACAGATATTTCACTTCTACCTCCATATTTGTTCGTTCTTCACTCATATTCCGGCATAATGAGAACCACTGGTACTTCATCGACGAATAGGGAATGTCTTGTTGTAGTAAATGATCTTGGTGTACTGTAAAACTTCCAATATTACGAGCTCACTGTCACTTTCTTATGCCTTCCAGAGTTGCCAACTACCAGACAGAGCAACGTCTTCACAGATCTTCAGAACCTGCCTGTGTCTTCCCATTGAGACACCTAGAGAATCCTCGATCGTGCTGCTAATTGAAACCTATCCCTGTCTTATGTACCATTGCACCTCTAATAATATGACATTGTGTGAATAAGAATAATCTATGTTTGTACTATTTGTTGTATTATCCTCTATTACCATTGTGTTTGTGTTCTTGTATGTTCTCATCTTCTCCAGTCAAGTAAGAATCTACTTATTAAGTCAATACAGCCCCAGTAAAAACCTGGTATAACAATTTTAATACCCAAATTGAGTTGGAGCCACTGCTACAAGTATACGTTAATACTGTTTGAATGTACAGTGAATCCTCAAAATACGCGCAATTTATCTACGCGTAATCAAAGCTATGCTTGAACCACAATAGAGGCAACAAATCGAAAAATACGCTCAATTATTCAAATGTACGCGCAGAGCGAACGAGCGGAAGTCGATTAGTTTCTGTTGGAGAGTTTTGGACGGCCATATTGGCGTGACGCCGGGCCCTCCGACGTCGTCAGCGTTGACTGTGGAGAGAGAAACATCTCCCGTACCAAACTACTATGTATCTATAAAGCACAACAGGATAATATGACTCTATTAAAAGACTGTTCTTCGTTTTTCATTGCATGTATCATTTATTGAGCAAACAAAATCGGAAATGGATAATCTGTTTCTCTTCAGGAGTTGGTGAGATTGTTTACACTTCTCTCGAAAGTCGCTTCAAAGCTTACTGCTCTCCCCTGGCAAAATTATGTAAGCCAATTCCAGATGTGAGGCTGGATGGGGAAATATTGGAATAAGTAGAGTGTTTTAAATATCTAGGAGGAACGATAAGCAGGAGTGAAGGTATGGAAGTGGAGGTAAAACAGAGAGTGTGTGAAGGAAGGAAGGTTTTCGGAGCAATGGGAAGTGTGTGGAAGACGAGAAATCTCGGAGTGAAAGTAAAAAGTGCACTGTATCAAGGAATTGTTGTGCCAACAGTGATGTATGGGGCTGAGACATGGGCTCTGAAGAAAAAGGAGAAAAGAGGGCTGGATGTGATGGAGATGAGCTGCTTGAGGAGTATGTGTGGAGTTACTCGTAGAGACAGATTGAGGAATGAAGAGATACGTAGGAGAGTGGGGCAGCAGGAACATTTGTCAGCCAGAGTGGACAGAAGGGTGCTGAGCTGGTATGGTCATGTTGAACGAATGGGAGATGAAAGGCTTACAAAGAGAATATGTGAGTCAGGTACAAGGGGAGATAGAAGGGCAGGAAGACCCCCATTGAGATGGAGAGACTGTGTAAGAAAGGCTTTGGATGATAGAGGAATGACTATAGATCAGGCAGGGGAAGTGGTGGTGGACAGGAGTGAATGGAGAATGCTTGTGAATAGTTGAGTGAACACGTGGTCATTTGGAGTAAGGGGTCAGGCGCAGGTTCGACTAGATAATAGTCCATCAGGCGCCTGGCCCGGGTGGACGATTAATATGAAGGGTGTGCCTGGAAGTGTGGTGGGAGGGCTTGTGGCTTTGGCTCCGCTGCATGTCTGCCTGCCGAGATCGGAACCTCTCCGGGTGGTCAGGGGCCGGGGGAGTGCTGGAGCGACCTTGGTAACCCTGGTCTCTGGGTCTTCTCCTGGGTGACCTGGATGTGTGTGAGTTTGTGTTTTTTTATCTGTGTTTATTTTTTGTTTTATGTTGTTTTTGTGTTTTCCCTGTTCTTGCTCTGTCTTGAGTTGGCTATCCCCAAAATGGGGATTGGGCCTGAGCATGTAGATAGATAGATAGAATTCCATAATATATGTATGAGCTATTGAACTATCTCACTTGACACTATATATGAAACTATTAACAGGGTGTATTACTTTTCAATTCAAAACTTCACCAACAGGCCTAGGCCTATTATTTCGGTCGATCCGTTTCGGGTGCAGTGCTATCGATCGATGGCACAGATCCATAACATCGGCGTTGCTCAACCACTACCAATGTGAGTTAATTTACGTTTGTGTCTCATTTTTATACATTAAATTTTATATATTTGTTGTTTTTAGGTTATGAAAGGTAGAAATAGTAAAAATTTCGGTCGGAGCCAGACCAATACCTACTTTCCCCATTAATATTTAACTTCCATGTACGCTCAAACGAAGGTACGCGCCGTCAGCACAGTACGCATCCCCCGCGTAATTTGAGGGTTCACTGTATTATGTTCCCTACAGGAAGGAAAAGTTCCGTTTGACTGGAGGATTGCCCACGAAATTCTGATCTTTAAAAAAGGTAACAAGAGTGACCCAGGAAACTACAGACCTGTGAGCTTAACCTGTGTATTCAGCAAAATAATCGAGTCACTGTTGAGGGAAGAAATCATGTCTCATATGAAGAGACACGGTTTATTCAGAAAAAAACAGTTTGGCTCATCTTGGGTCAATCTGATCCAGGTTATCGACAAATGGATAGAGGCTATTGACGAGGGACAGGCTGTTGAAAAAATAGACGGGAACTTAACCGCGAGTGATCGACCTATGTAAACATGTCGACCGTCAGACCCTACACCCGGATACTACATCCTTCCTAAAATAGCCATCAAAATAGACGGGAACTTAACCGTGAGCGATCGACCTATGTAAACATGACGACCGTACGCCTGGATACTACATCCTTCCCGCGAAGTATTCCTGTATGCAGATGACGCGAAACCTTTCAGAAGGATTGCCAAGTTGCCAACAGTGAGGACTGCACAAAGCTACAGGCAGATCTGGACGAGCTGGAAAAGTGGTCAGAAAGATGGATGCTAAGTTTTCACCAAAACAAAAACAAGTACATGAGGATAGGGAGGTCCAATGTTGAGGAACAGGTATATACAATAATAACATTAGGAATGATTATATTTTTTACACCAACCAACTTCACATCTAAACTCAATTAATGAAATCAACAAATGCATGTGGCACACCGAGGACTCGAACCCAGGATACTCACATCGTAATTCCACACACTATGCATTACGCTATGTGACGCTTCTGCATAGTAGCCACGTGCGGGCATGCGCGCGCGTCGGCTGCCCAGCCGTTTAGAAACCGGCTGATGGCAGCCGGTCGGCAGGTTTTTCCTTAGTATATATCCTACGACAACGTAACAAATGTCTGGGATATTCTTATGTTGTTTCACAGCTTGAAGCTGCACTTATTCTTAACCCGTTGAGACCCAGCGTCGCACGTGTTGCGTCGGCAGTCTTTGATCACCAACTCCCAGCGACGCATCACGTGCGTCCGACATATAAAAAACACTTACGTGGCTCGTAAGGTAGGAAATGGCGGGAGAATAGGAGGGGGCGGTACCGTAGTGTGTGGGGGAGCCAGGCCAGTAGGTGTGAGCGGGCCGAGACAGCCGCGCGGCTGGTGGTGGTGGGCTTAGTGGGGATAGTTTACACCCCTAGTTTACCGCCACTTTGAACCTTCATTACTCCGGTCGTATGGGAGCTAGAGGCTTGAGATTTATGTGAGATACTCCTTAGGATGTATGCCGTACAATGCCATACTCAGTTTTTACCCTAGTGCTCCCGGGCGGGTGGTCATGCGGGGGAGACGAACTATTGAAACCCCCCCCCGCCCCCCAAATGACCGAAATGAGTTTTTTTTATTTGTGTGTTCATTTCTCACCATTCTCTTCCATTTTGGCTCAACAAATTTTTTTGAAGCTCCCCCCCCAACCCCCCCTCGGCCCCCCCCCCAAAAAAAAAATGTCACAGGTGATTTTTTTTTGTTTTTTTTTCATTTCTCATCCTTGTCTTCCATTCTAGCAAAAACAAAAAATAAGTGAAAATGGCTTGGGACTGGGGTGAACAAAATATTATAACTAGCCGGGGCTCAACGGGTTAACCAACGCATCTTAGTATATTTTATTCTCGATATTTGATTGTTTCATTATAATATATAAGATGTAAGTCTCAGTGAGAGTGGGAGGAGACGAGCGGGAGAGAGAGACCGGCTGGGGGACATTGCTTCGCACGGAGAGTCTAGCTTGGGACGAGCCTGATGTTCCATATGCATTTGATTGCAACGTTAGGCTTAGTTTCGACTCACGCACGGGATAGACGATTTTGACCCGGCAACTGTGTTGAGTGTTGCCAAGCCTGGGATGTATTCTGCATGCTTAGTGGGGGGTCCAGACAGATTCAAGACTCAGAGCTCACCTCACTGTCGTACCCTTCGGACCCCCTTGATATCTATCCCTCTCAACCACTCTTAGAAACTTTCTCTCTTACTTTGTATACCTTCCTTCCACTACTTCACCAATCTATTTAATTATCCCATCCCCTTGATAGACCTTATATCTATTATTGTATTAATGACGAGCTCTCAGATAATTAGATATGATTTAGGGCCTTATGCAGAGACGTAATTGTTAATGAGACCTAGGAAGCTTTTTTGTTGTCTCATATTTGGTGGTTTCATGCTTGCTGGTGTGTTCTTGTGTCAGGTTAGCAGGGGCTAGACCGGAGGGGAGGCTTTTTGCGATCCTTTAAGTAAAGTCTGCTGGTGCGAGTCCTGTGGACCCGCACGACTTTACTAGGATACCCGTGGGAGTCTGGGGGCATTTTCTTGTCTGTGTCCCTGTGTGTCTAGTGTTGTGTTGTGTGAGGGCCCTTGCCTAGTCCACTCAGCACTGCGCTAGCACGTCTTGCTTTTGTTTTAGGGTCGCCAGGAGAGAGTCAGATACTTGCGATCTGAGTCTCTCAAGAGAGCACCCTTTCAATTAGAGTAATTTGGCGCACAGACTTGGGAACGTCCCTAGGCTAGAGCAGGTGGCTCAGCCCGGGTATCCGAAGCCTATATCCTTCCGGCTAGACCTCTGCCGCCTGGCAGATTAACAGCTAGGGGTTTATTGTCTCTGTATGCTTGTTACTGTGCCACAGTTTACCGTTTTTGTGAGCATTGTGAGTCAGGGTGTGGCTTAGAGACTCTGTCCTAGCAGGCTTGCCTGACTAAGAGTGAGAAGCACACCTGTATGTGGTTATGTTGCGAGTTGCTACCTTTATTTAATTATACCTATGCCATTATACACTGTATGGCCTATCACTAGTATTTATTCCAGCTTATGAGTTAAGAGTTCTCTAAATCCGTAACGTACTTTCTTTGCTAAGCATCAGATCCTACAGTAGCCGCATGCAGTTTAGAGCCCCGCATCTTGTCTACCGGTACGATGTTTTGAGGACTGTTTGCTTTCACCTTCTTTCACGCAGGGGTGATTAGTTGTATTAATTAACGTAACGTTAAATGTACTTTCTTCTAGTTTGTTATTAAATTGTTTCTGCAATTTAATTCCGTTATCTATCTTTTCCTTGAAGCTTTAAGTCAACTTAATTGTGTGATCTTTTATATAGCCTGCTTGACTATCAGCAGTCTATAGTGTGTGCACCCTGTAACCGAGTCATAGGATACCTCGTTGTCCAGGCAAGACTCTTAACGGTTTAGGGTGGTTTGTTGCCTGGGTTTATAGATAAGGGTTGGATCTAGCGTTTTCCGTTGTTGCTTGTTGCCGCATACCTAGTCCAATAGAAAGAGCCCAGTGTTTATATATCCCAGGACGTAACAAATGGCGACCTTGCATATGATTTACTGAACAGAGGAATATAATGGTCATTTGTTTTGAGATTCCTTATGATTAGAGGAATACAGTGGACATAGAGTTGTTTTTTTTGGAGCAACCAATATAACACATTAAAGACTTTAAATAACATTAGTATATACATACTTGCATAGGAGATCAGGCACATTCTATAACCGTGATAATTACTGCCGTATACAAACATGTCTAATACATCAGAACACAGTGATGGGTCAGGTCACGATACGGGCACGGAGGGAGAAAGACCTGTGGAGTGGCTAGTCGATAGCGAGGAGGGTGCTAGAAGATTTTTAGAGGTGCCCCTTACCGCTGCCAGGGTGTTGAAGCTGAATAAGTATGGCTTAAAGTGTGTGGCAGGTCTTCAGGGTCACCAGGGTTTAAGTGGCATGAGGAAAGATCAGCTGAGGACTTTGATATTGGGTTTAGAAGGGAGAG
Source organism: Paralithodes platypus (assembly GCA_032716605.1). Lineage (NCBI taxonomy): Eukaryota > Metazoa > Arthropoda > Malacostraca > Decapoda > Lithodidae > Paralithodes > Paralithodes platypus. The sequence continues at coordinate 9,762,899 of CM064579.1, forward strand.
ACCTGAGTGGAGAGGCGACTGGGGGCCCCGGTCCCCAGCCCCCCCTCCACTCTACCCCCATATCAAACGTAAGGATGCCTGAATTTAGTACATACCCACAAGTTGATGGTCAATGGCAGCGTGGAATTCAATCACAGGGACCCTCTCCATTAAATGCACCTTCCCCTCCTCAAGGGTTGACTCCAGATTTGTTGTTTCGGCTTGAGATGGCCAAGGTTGAGGCTGCTAGAGCTTAGGTTGAGGCTGCCGAGAGACAGGCTAGTGTGCAGGCTGAGGTTGCTAGAGCTCAGGCTGAGGCCACAGAGAGAACAGCTATACGAGAGGCTGAACTGCAGGCAGAGTCTACTAGGTAAATCATACCTAAACTACCTAATCATAATTCCCACCTACTGGACTTATTTTTAACAACCAATTCAGAAAATTATGATGTTACAGTGAGGTCCCCACTTGGATCTTCTGATCACTGTCTGATACAGGCCACCTGTGTATCACCTACCACACCTTCCCACTCTGAACCTGTTTTGGTGACTAAATGGCATTACGATAGGGCAGACTGGGAGGGTCTTCAAGGTTTCTTTATTGATATTCCCTGGACCTCTTTCTTTTCTAATGATGCACACTCCACCTTGAGCCACATACAAGATTTTGTAAAAATTGGAATGGAAACTTTAAAAAGTACAGTAAAAGATCTAATTCACCTAAATGGTTTGACCATAATTGTGCTAGAGTAACTGAACAAAAAGCAATAGCCTACAATGCATACACAAGATCAAAAACACATGAAGCCTTTACATACTTTAGAAACATCAGAAATCATGCCAAAACTGTATTAAACCTAACTAAATCAACTTTCTCCATAAGCAGGCAAATAAACTTCTAAATAATCCAAATGATAACAAAATATTTTGGTCTACTCTTAACTCATTCAAATCCAACTTCACTACTGCTTCATCCATTCCACCATTAAAATCTCCGACTGGCAATCTTGTAAGTGACCCACGAGGTAAAGCTAACCTTCTTGCAGATATTTTCTCCACCAACTCAACCTTAGATGAAATAAATCAAGTTGTCCCTGTACCTTTTAATTCACCTGAAATTCCCTCACTTAAGATCCACACCAGACAGGTCAAAACTATTTTGCAGAATCTCTCAGTAGATAAGGCTCCTGGTCCAGATGAAATTCCTCCAATAGTACTTAAGAATTGCTCCTTGGTGCTCGCTCCTGTATTGGCAAAATTTTCCGTCTGTGTACTCATACCTCATGCTTCCCAGTACCCTGGAAAGAAGCAAACATCCATCCAGTTCCTAAAAAAGGTGCCTCTTCAGATCCATCAAACTACAGACCAATAGCTATAACTTCCACTCTTGGCAAAGTTTTTGAAATTATATTAAATAATCACATAATTAAGCATCTGGAGAATAATAAATTAATCAGTGATAGGCAATATGGTTTTAGACGATGTCGATCAACTGCAGACATTCTTTGCCTTCTTACGCATCAAATCAACCAAGCTACAGACCAACATGGTGAAACACATACAATAGCACTGGATATATCAAAGGCATTTGATAGAGTCTGGCATCAATCCTTATTGTCGAAGATGTCACACTACGGCCTTGCATCATTAGTTCCACTAATTCTTCTTATCTTCATAACAGAAAAATACGTGTAATGGTAGATGGCCTTTATTCTCAATTTCACTCAATAAATGCTGGTGTTCCCCAGGGATCAGTTTTGGCCCCAACTCTGTTCCTCATTCATATCAATGATCTCATATCTACCACTCATAATCCAATACATTCCTACGCAGATGACTCAACACTCCACAGTTCCTTCACATTTACCAATTCTTTCACCCAACCCAATCTTATAAATTCAAAAATAAACACTGCAATTTCTCTGAACCAGGACCTTTCTAGAATTAATGAATGGGGACAAGAGAATCTAGTTTCCTTTAACCTCTGAAGTGCGCATGGGGGTAATTGGAAACGTCCCCCTGTGCTGACGTATTTGAGGTGTTTCCGTCACTAAAATATTCATTGTGCCATTAATAGCATTAATATTTATCCATATGCGCCTATTATGGGTTGATTATAAAGGTATTAACCTGAAACAACAATAAAACGAGTGAAAACAGCGTTTGGATGGTCAAAACGGAGATATAGCCCGCGAGTTGTATAATGTATGGGTGAGGCAATCTGCTTTCCCGCCAATTTCCCCCAAGGCCACTGAGACGCAGTCGATCGATACTCTCTCTCTCTTGCACTCGCTTGCTATCAGTGATGACCACACCTCCAATCGGATTTCTAATTAGCACGAAAATATACCTCAGAATAAGGAATAACAGGGAAAATAGGTGATAACTGAAGGAGAGGAGGAAAGTGGGGAAGGAGGGGAGGTAGAGGACTGAGTTTTTGCATGGCCCAGGGGCCAAAAAAAAATAAAAAAATAAAAAAAAAAAAATATAAAAAAATATTTTTTTTTCGATGTCAAAAGTTGATTTTTAATTTCTCTGACTCTTAAGAGTCTTCCCGCAGTGCGCCGGGGGAACTCTTAAGAGTCTCCCCGCAGCTCCCGGGTTAATGCACAGAAAACCAAGTACATTCAATTTTCTAACCGACAGAATCTCACTGACTCCCATATATTTTTTAATGATGTAAATATTCCCACTTCCCCTAGTATTGACATTCTCGGTGTAACATTAACTACTAACTTGAGCTGGACACATTATGTTAGAAGCATTGCTAAGAATGCCTCTAAAAAACTGGGACTCCTGTACAGAGTTCGAGAATTCTTCACTGACGAGCAGTTGGCCGTAATATATAAAAGTCATGTGCGCTCTCAGATGGATTACTGTTCACCTCTGTGGGGTGGAAGTGGAGTGGTTGCATTGAGGCAGTTGGACAAAATTCAAAATAAAGCTATTAGATTAATCAATAACCCTGCAATCACACAGGACCTTCCTACATTAGCCATACGAAGAAACGTTGCATCCCTTGCATTATTCTACAGATATTTTCACAGCAATTGTCCGAGGAACTTGCTTCAATTGTGCCGCCTCTCCACATCTTTCCCCGTAGAACTAGGGCAGCTGAGAGCGCCCATGAATCACTTTCTCCTCCACAATGCAGAACTTCTGCTTATCAGAATTCATTTATCCCCAGAGCTACTACTCTTTGGAATTCACTTCCCTCGAATTGCTTTCCACAAACTTACAATCAACAAATGTTTAAATCCAGTTGTTTCATTTTATGAATGGAGGATGCCTTTAGGCACATGGACCTTTTTGTTTTATCTGTGTTTTTCCTTCCTCCGTTCATTGTCTCTTAAAAAAAAAAAAAAAAAAAAAAAAAAAAGGTATCGGGCTGACAGGGAGTTGGAGAGATCTCGAGTGGAGGTAACAGGGCGAAATATTGGGGGAGGTAACAGACATCGGGACCAATCATTGTCGCACCTGCTTAAACTAGTTCCTGTGTTCGATGAATTAGGTGTGACTGAGTTTTTTATGCGATTTGAGAAGAAGTGTCAGGAACACCAGTGGCCTCAGGAAAAGTGGGCAGCATTAGTTTCATCAAGACTCCTAGGAAAGGGGCTAAAAGCGTATGATGCACTACCTTTAGAGTCCTGTGTAGTTTATGATGAGCTAAAGAAGGCTGTGCTACGGGCCTATGAGTTACAACCAGAAACTTACCGCTTGAAGTTTCGGGGTGTTACTAAAGGCAAGGATAGTACCTTCCTAGAACACGCCCGGGACTTGTCTGATGCACTACGACATTGGCTGCATTCTGAGAGGGCAGCTACTTTTGAGGAGTTGAGTAAGCTGGTTCTCTTGGAGCAGTTCTTTAAGTGCACAGGCGGGGACTTAACATTAAATATAAAGGAAAAAAATCCTAGAACTCTCCAGGAGGCAGCAGAAATGTCTGACCTCCGACTGTCATTAATTCGAGGGTGCGGAGCAGCAGCTAGGAGTGAGTCAGGAATTTTGATACACATAAATTCACAAAACCATCTAGCACTGACAATAAAACTGAACATAAACCAAATACCATCCCGTATAAGAAGTCTAATGGTACCTCCCACTCCCAAGGGAAACCAAAGAGTAAAGAGTGCTTTGCATGTCACAAGGAGGGTCACTTTGCAAATGCTTGTCCGAACAAGCCACCAAACAAGGTTGTGTCATTGGCCCGCAGCATAGGGGTGTCGCCTATATCTTCTGAGTTTGCCAAGTGTAGTTCGTCAGAGGGTGGGACACAGCCTGTATTCAAGAGTCCGGAAGGCTCGAACCCTGTCCGCGTCGTCTTTGGGGGTCATAGAGGGCATGGTTTTGTGAGGTGGGCTGGCGAAAGGCGAGGAGTTAAGCTATTGCGTGATACGGGGGCTTCTCAGACCTTGTTAAAGAACTTTACTGGTAGGTCGATTAACGCTGCTCGGGTGTGGTAGTTCAGGGGATCAATGCTACGAAGTCCTACCCGCTGGTGCGGATGGAGCTGGAGGTGGGTGGTGTGGCGAAGGAACTGGATGTAGGAATTGTAGAGAACTTGCCTGTTGGGGGCGTCGACCTCCTCCTCGGCAATGACTTTGCGGTGCCTGCTTCTAAGGTTTCACCCTTGGTCGTTGCCGAGAAAGCGGCCGACGTTAGTAGGGAGGAACAGGAGTGGGTTGAGAAGTGTAGCATACAAACCATGGCGTGTGTTGTGACGCGTTCTCAGACATCCGGAGCCTTGCAGCCACCACCTCAGTCTATCAAACCGCGGAGGAAAGGTCACAAGAAAACGGGAAGTGTTGGTCAATGGAGAGTTTTGAGCCGGCAGTGTTTCTTGGTGACTCATTATTGGCACCTATGTTAGAGTCTGGAGAGGCCCCGGGGCCTGTCACCGCTAGTGCAGGTGCAGGGCAGGAAGAGACTGCGACAGCATCGTGATGCGCAGCGTGAGGAAAGGATGGCTCAGCGGGACATTGGAGGTGGAAATAAATTATTTAAGATGAACTTGGATAATCTCGCACCTGCTGATATATGTTCCTTGCAGCTGGAAGATCCTGAAGTCAGGGCGTGTGGTAATGGTGCTATCGAACTGGACAGCGATGGGGATGCGCAGCCTGGTGATTTTTTCTTGTCCGAGGGGATCTTGTATCGGAGACATCAGGATCCCAAGAAAAAGTGGGATGGCGGGTCAGGATTAGTGGAACAGTTAGTAGTAACGAGGGTGTGCCGTGAGAGCTTATTGAGATTAGCTCATGATGTGCCTTTTGCAGGGCACCTGGGGGCATGTAAGACGGAGGCAGCTCTGAGCAAGCTTTTCTGGTGGCCTGGGTTAAAGGCGAGTGTCGTGTCATGGGTGTCACAGTGTCACACTTGTCAAGTTGTTGGGAAACCCAATCAGGTCATCCCGAGAGCCCCGTTACAACCCATCCCTGTCATTGGGCCGCCCTTCAGCAAAGTAGTTATCGATATGGTTGGCCCATTGCCCCCCACTAGTGCCGGCAATACATTTTTACTAACTGTAATGGATGTAGCAACACGGTATCCAGATGCTTACCCCATATGCAACGGGAGGGCTAAGACTGTTGTCTAAAGCCTACTTGTCTATTTCTCTCGTTATGGCTACCCTCAGGAGATCCAGTCTGATCAGGGATCCAATTTTACTTCTGCTCTGTTTAAGCAGACCATGCAGCAACATGGGATAGTGTCTGTGGTGTCATCTGCCTACCATCCCGAGAGTCAGGGAGTTTTAGAAAGGTGGCACTCGACTCTCAAGAGTATGTTGCGGTGTTATTGCATGGAAAATGGGAAGGACTGGGATCTAGGTCTCCCATACGTTTTATTTGCTGCGAGAGAAGTACCTGGGGAGAGCTTGGGATTTAGCCCGAACAAGTTGGTTTTTGGACACAGGGTCAGAGGGCCCCTCCACATAGTCAAGGAGATCTGGGAGGGAGTCACAAAGCCATGCTCGCTTCTAAAGTATGTTGTTGAAAGCCGTGAGAGAATGCTAAAGAGCTTGGAGGTAGCAGGTCGGAACCTTAAGAGTTCACAAGCTCAGATGAAGGACAGATACTACCAGAAGGTGAAGCTGAGGGAGTTTGAAGTAGATCAGGAGGTACTGATACTACTGCCTCTGGTGGGACACCCCATGTCTGCCAAGTATTCTGGTCTGTATCGGGTTGTAAGGAAGGTTTCTGATCTAGACTATTTAGTAGCTACTCCTGATCGTAAGAAAAAGAACCAACTTTGCCATGTAAATCTGATGAAAGAGTATGTGAGGCACCCCTCCGAGCCTCTCACTGTCCCGGTGTTGATCTGCAGCAATCGTGGTGGAGAAGGAGGAAGGGAGAGTCAAGCTGCGGGGGAGGATAACTGGGATTGTCATGTTTCCGCGGACAGTGGGCGGGGAATTCTAGACAAGTGGCTCACGAGTTGATATTGCACCTGCCTGAGCAACAGCGTGTAGCTGTGCAGCACTTGTTTGATTCAAACCCAGCTGTTTTCGCGGAGCATCCTGGCCTCACTACTCAAGCGGTGCACGATGTCGATGTTGGGGACCACCCGCCCTTTAAATCAGTGTCATACCGTGTTCCCCCTATTAAATTACCAGCACTTAGGGAAGAGCTGGATTATATGCTGAAACGTGGGCTGATTTCTGAGGGTGCAGTAAGGAGGACTTCCCCCGTGACACTGCAGCCCAAACCAGATGGCAAGGTGCGGTTTTGTATAGATTTCCGCAGGTTGAATGGTTTAACCCCCACAAATGCCTACCCTCTCCCTCGCGTGGACGACAGTGTGGATAAGATAGGAAAAGCCAAGTTCCTCACTAAGATAGACCTTGTTAAGGGTTATTGGCAAGTGCCCTTGTCTGAGCGAGCGCGAGAGGTGTGTGGGTTTGTGGTGGACGGTGCCACATATCGTTGCCATGTTTTTACGGGTTGAAAAATGCCCCTGCAACGTTTCAGAAATTAATGAACGACATTGTAGCCGACATTCCCAACTGTACGGTGTACCTAGATGATGTCATAATATACGACGAGAATTTTAACAGTCACTGTGCTCACATCGGACAGCTTTTTAATAAACTGAATGAAGCAGGTTTGGTGGCAAACCTGGGTAAGTGCGATTTTGTCAAAGCCACAGTTTTGTACCTGGGGTTCGAGGTGGGGATGGGTCAGGTGTGCCCTCCACAGACAAAGATCAAAGCCATCGATCAGTTTCCCCAGCCTACGACTAAGAAACAAATCATGCGGTTTCTAGGTATGATAGGCTATTATCGTCGCTTCATCAAAGGCTATTCGACTGTACTTGCACCTTTAACTGACTTATTATCTAAGGACAAGAATTTCCGGTGGTCTCCTGAGTGTGCAGAGGCGTTTTCCTTGGTGAAACACCTGTTATGTACCCAGCCCATACTCAGGGCCCCGGACTTCAGCAGACCTTTTCAGCTGGCGACTGATGCCAGTGGCGTAGGGGCTGGGGCTGTCTTGTTTCAGACAGATGATGAAGGTATCGAACATCCAGTGAGTTTTTACAGTAAAAAATTCAATAGTGCACAAAGGAATTACTCTGTAATTGAAAAAGAACTCCTGGCGATAGTGCTGGCCCTCAGGCACTTCGATGTATATGTTCCTGCTTTCGGACCAGTCGTAGTGGTTTATACCGATCATCACCCTCAGAAATTCTTGAATCAGTTTCATTACCGGAATATGAGGCTGACCAGGTGGTCACTCATGCTTCAGGAGTATAATCTGGACATACGCCATATTGCCGGTTCTGATAACGTGATAGCGGATTGTCTATCAAGGGTGGATGATTTTGGTTAGACTGCCACAGGATTGAGGTTTGAGTGTGGAGGAAAATAGGCTGTCACTGTAGTTCAGCCGAAAAATAAAAAAAAAATAAAAAAGCAAAAACCTTATAAAAACTCTTTATTTTTATAACGTGTAGAATTTTGTATAAGATGTTGTAGCAGTATCTAAGTTGAATGTTTTCGCTTATTGTCGCTATGTTAGTTGAACTTGCTCGGTGGAGCGCAACAGTCTTAATTTTTTTTATATATAGTGCCTTGTGTCGCAACAGTGTGTGGTACTATGAGAAGCTTTCTGTTAGATATGAAGAACTTAGTCAAGGGTCTTATATCTTGGGGGAGGTGTGACGCTTCTGCATAGTAGCCACGTGCGGGCATGCGCGCGTGTCGGCTGCCCAGCCGTTTAGAAACCAGCTGGTGGCAGCCGGTCGGCAGGCTTTTCCTTAGTATATATGTTACGACAACGTAACTAATGTCTGGGATATTCTTATGTTGTTTCACAGCTTGAAGCTGCCCTTATTCTTAACCAACGCATATTAGTATATTTTATTCTCGATAGTTGATTGTTTCATTATAATATATAAGATGTAAGTCTCAGTGAGAGTGCGAGGAGACGAGCGGGAGAGAGAGACCGGCTGGGGGACGTTGCTTCGCGCGGAGAGTCTAGCTTGGGACGAGCCTGATGTGGCATATGCATTTGATTGCAACGTTAGGCTTAGTTTCGACTCACGCACGGGGTAGACGATTTTGACCCGGCAACTGTGTTGAGTGTTGCCAAGCCTGGGATGTATTCTGCATGCCTAGTGGGGGGTCCAGATAGATTCAATACTCAGAGCTCACCTCACTGTCGTACCCTTCGGACCCCCTTGATATCTATCCCTCTCAACCCCACTTAGAAACTTTCTCTCTTACTTTGTATACCTTCCTTCCACTACTTCACTAATCTATTTAATTATCCCATCCCCTTGATAGACCTTATATCTATTATTGAATTAACGACGAGCTCTCAGATAATTAGATAGGATTGAGGGCCTGATGCAGAGACGTAATTGTTAATGAGACCTAGGAAGCTTTTTTGTTGTCTCATATTTGGTGGTTTCATGCTTGCTGGTGTGTTCTTGTGTCAGGTTTGCAGGGGCTAGACAGGAGGGGAGGCTTTTTGCGATCCTTTAAGTAAAGTCTGCTGGTGCGAGTCCTGTGGATCCGCACAACTTTACTAGGATACCCGTGGGAGTCTGGGGGCATTTTCTTGTCTGTGTCCCTGTGTGTCTAGTGTTGTGTTGTGTGAGGGCCCTTGCCTAGTCCACTCAGCACTGCGCTAGCACGTCTTGCTTTTGTTTTAGGGTCGCCAGGAGAGAGTCAGATACTTGCGATCTGAGTCTCTCAAGAGAGCACCCTTTCAATTAGAGTAATTTGGCGCACAGACTTGGGAACGTCCCTAGGCTAGAGCAGGTGGCTCAGCCCGGATATCCGAAGCCTATATCCTTCCGGCTAGACCTCTGCCGCCTGGCAGATTAACAGCTAGGGGTTTATTGTCTCTGTATGCTTGTTACTGTGCCACAGTTTACCGTTTTGGTGAGCATTGTGAGTCAGGGTGTGGCTTAGAGACTCTGTCCGAGCAGGCTTGCCTGACTAAGAGTGAGAAGCACACCTGTATGTGGTTATGTTGCGAGTTGCTACCTTTATTTAATTATACCTATGCCATTATACACTGTATGGCCTATCACTAGTATTTATTCCAGCTTATGAGTTAAGAGTTCTCTAAATCCGTAACGTACTTTCTTTGCTAAGCATCAGATCCTACAGTAGCCGCATGCAGTTTAGAACCCCGCATCTTGTCTACCGGTACGATGTTTTGAGGACTGTTTGCTTTCACCTTCTTTCACGCAGGGGTGATTAGTTGTATTAATTAACGTAACGTTAAATGTACTTTCTTCTAGTTTGTTATTAAATTGTTTCTGCAATTTAATTCCGTTATCTATCTTTTACTTGAAGCTTTAAGTCAACTTAATTGTGTGATCTTTTATATAGCCTGCTTGACTATCAGCAGTCTATAGTGTGTGCACCCTGTAACCGAGTCATAGGATACCTCGTTGTCCAGGCAGGACTCTTGACGGTTTAGGGTGGTTTGTTCTATCTATCTATCTATTGCCTGACGCCGTGATCCCCGAAGGGGTGGCCACGAACGAACCGCCCCCATGCACCTCTGTCCCCAGTCAGTCGACGCCCCTCCCCCCAACCAGCACCGCCTTCGTTCATGTACTTCCTCACTCCTCCTTCCACCTCATATTCGGTCTACCTCTGTCCCTCCACCTCGCTCTCGTACACCCTCTTAGGCCATTCTCTCGCTTTCCATACGTTCCATATGGCCGAACCATCTCAAGTTCCTTTTCCACACTTTCCAGCACATCTACCTCCACAACACCTCCTTCTTACTCCTCATTAGTCTGTCTATCCCTCCCATTAACGCCGCACGCACTCCTTATTAATTCATTTCCACTGCTAGTGGTCTGAGTCTCTCAACCACGTCCATGCTTCGCTTCCGTAAGTCAGTGTCGGGATTACCACACTGTCATGCAAGGACTTCTTCACTTCCATACTGACCACCCTATTTCTTGTTTACTGCTTTTACGTTCCTACAACCCTCTTGTTGTACCCTCTCCCGCATCTCTTCATCCATAGCATCGTTACTCAACACACTGCCCAATACTTAAAGAGTGGACGATCTCCATAGCCTGACCGTTCAGCTTCACCTCCCACTCTGTGACTTCACCCATTTCGAAGACCATAACCTTGCTCTTCCCCGTATTTACCTTCAAATTCTTTTCGCACACTGTTCCAACTCATTTACCACCGTGCAACTCCCATTCATATCACTCATCACTGTATCATCCGCAAACAGCAGGTTTGTTGCCTGGTTTCAGATAAGGGTTTCATCTACTTTTCCGTGTTGCTTGTTGCCGCAACCTAGTCCATAGAAAAGCCCAGTGTTTCTATATCCCAGGACATAACAAATGGCGACCTTGCATAGGATTACTGAACAGAGGAATATAGTGGTCATTTGTTTTGAGATTCCTTGATTAGAGGAATACAGTGGACATAGAGTTTTTTTTTTGGAGCAACCAATATAACACATTAAAGACTTAAATAACATTAGTATATACATACTTGCTAGGAGAGACATTCTATAACCATGATATTTACTGCAGTACAAACATGTCTAATACCTCAGAACACAGTGCTGGTCAGGTCACGATACGGCACGGAGGGAAGACCTGTGGAGTGCTAGTCGATAGCGAGGAGGTGCTAGAAGATTTTTAGGAGGTGCCCCTTACCGCTGCCAGGGTGTTTAAGCTGAATAAGTATGGCTTAAAGTGTGTGGCAGGTCTTCAGGGTCACCAGGTTTACGTGGCATGAGGAAGATCAGCTGAAACTTTGATATTGGTTTAGAAGGGAGAGACCTGAGTGGAGAGGCGACTGGGGGCCCCGGTCCCCAGCCCCCCCCCCACTCTACCCCCATATCAAACGTCAGGATGCCTGAATTTAGTACATACCCCCAAGTTGATGGTCAATGGTAGCGTGGAATTCAATCACAGGGACGCTCTCCATTAAATGCACCTTCCCCTCCTCAAGGGTTGACTCCAGATTTGTTGTTTCGGCTTGAGATGGCCAAGGTTGAGGCTGCTAGAGCTTAGGTTGAGGCTGCCGAAAGACAGGCTAGTGTGCAGGCTGAGGTTGCTAGAGCTCAGGCTGAGGCCGCAGAGAGAACAGCAATACGAGAGGCTGAACTGCAGGCAGTTCTACTATTATCGGGCTGACAGGGAGCTGGAGAGATCTCGAGTATTAACAGGGCGAAATATTGAGGGAGGTACAAAGGAGTACAAAGGAGTACAAAGGAAATCAAGCAACAACAGATCTAGTGACCCTTCTAGGTTGCTTGTCCTCCAAAACACTGAGGATCAAGCGTCCAAACAGTGGTTTAGAGTGGGTAAGGGAACATTGGAAAGGGAATTACTGCCCTGGAACTAATGTCCGTGGCAGTAGGGGACAGATGGGTTAGTAACTGAGGGGGGGATAAAATACAGTTATTCATTTTCAAACGCAGTCAGTCGCGGGTTTGATGCGAGATATTTGTCTAGGCGGAGTTTAAATGAATCAACGGTGATTCAGTCTATAACGTTTCGGGGAAGCCCATTCCACAAGTTGACAACTCGATTGAAGAAGAAATTCTTAGATTCGGTGAGTTAAAAGATTTACCAATAATTTTGCAACCGTTTCCCCGCTGGTAATTAGATTGGTCAATAGTGAAGTACTTACTCCAGTTCATATTTGTCGATGACTTTGATGATTTTGAACACTTGAATTAAGTCACCTCTTAATCTGCGCTGGGTTAAAGGAAATAGATTTAATTCTCTAAGACGCTCTTCGTATGGTTTGTTCTTTAGGCTAGGTATCATTTTGGTAACTCTACGTGAACTCGTTCTAGCTTGTTTATATCTTTTTGGTACGAGGGCACCAGGATTGAACGCAGTATTCCAGAAGAGGGCGGACTAAGGAATTGTAAAGGGTTAGGATAACTTTCTTGGATTTATGCTCAAATGACCTGCCTATAAAGCCATTATTTTGTTTGCCTTGTTAACAAACTTCTGAACATTGTTGACTCGTTTTTAGGTTACTCGATACTGTTACTCCCAGATCGGTTTCGTTCTGTTTTCATTCTTAAGCTGAGTGCCATTCATCGCTAGTTTGCTTTCTCAGGTGTAGGGTATCCGTATAGTTGATGTACTTTTACATTTATGGCCGCATTGTGGAAACTCCATTTGCCAAATTTGGGCCCAACATGACAATTTATCTAGATTGTGTTGCATATCGTCAACTTGTTCTTTTGAGGAGAAAGCTTATTTGGCAATTTTTGTAGTCGTACAGCAAATTTTGAGATTGTACAGGTGGGGGGAAGACCCTCATCTAATGTCGTGTGATGTAAATTAGAAAGAGAATTGGGCCTAGTACCCAGCATCCCTGGGGTACCGACCGTCTACTTACCTTGGTCCATTGTAGATGCCCTTACCGGTTTTATGACTGGTCACTCCTTTGCTGTTCTGTCGCTGAGTCCCAATTTTCAATCCATTTCAACACCCGTCTTGGTATTCCATGCGCTTTTTAGTTTTTAGGGCAGTAACGTTTGTGGGGACCTTTGTCAAAAGGCCTTTTGAAAATCAAGGTATATACTCTCTACACTTTACCTTCTCCATCGTAGAGGGTTGAGGATATCGTGGAAGAAGTCTAAGATGGTTTGTTAAACAGGAAACGTTTTTTCACGAAACCGTGTTGAGTATCTTTAAGTATGTTATTTTCCTCTAAGTGATTTCACGAGTCGTGTCCTCCGTATGACCGTTTTCTCGTAAGCATGTTTAACCTACAACTGAGGTTAAGCTAATTGGACGATAGTTTTTACTGGATAGGGATTTGCTGCCTTTTTTTAATATCGGCTGTTACGTTGGGCTAGCTTCCACTGATCGGTGCAGTTCAGTGTTTCCAGAACTGGTGCAAGGATTTATGGAATAGTACATGTTCACGCGGTTTGGAGAGCTTCATCCTTAGCTTCCTTTTTTAGAACTCAAGGCTGAGATTGTATCAGGTCCAGGCGTTTTATTTACCTTGAGTTTAGTCTAAACAATTCAATACTGCTGTCTCTGTAACGGTGATAATTGCTTAGAACATCTGAATTATCAATCTGAATCGGCGATGGTGTAGGAATGATCACTGAGGTCTTCTGTTGTAAAAACTGATGCAAAGAATGGATTGAGTGGCATTGACTCATTTGTACTTCAGTCTTTGGTGTATTCTCTCCTTTTCATCAACTAACGGTCCAACAGTTGTATGTAACTACTTGTTTTTTCTTTCTGATATACTATAAGAATTTCGTTCGGGTTTGTTTTAACTTTGATTCGCAATATGTAACCTCTAAGGTCTTTTTACTTTGCTTGAATTAACTTTTTGGCTTTTTGCCCGTCGTAGCTCCTACAAATTTCAGCCGTTCTTCGTCATTTTGTGTAATTGATTTTAATCTAGATGCATTAGCTAAATTTTTTTAGCCAGCAGGGCAGTTTGAAAGTATCTTGATTTCACCATTTGGGCTTTAATTTATTATGGCCTGGACGCCGTATTTTCGATGGTGATGCCTTCTGTGGGCACTTGCTTTTAGGTAATTGGTTTCCGAATAACTTCCAGGAATATTTATGTCGTTATTTGTTAATTAAAAAGCTCCAGTCAGTTTCTTTAAACATAGCTCTAAGTTTACGAATTTTACGGAAATCGTTGTAAAAATTAGGGACTTTTTCGATGCTACTATTTGGTTCGTTACTAGTAAACTTTAAAGTGAAAGTTATCGTACGATGGGGTGGCCTGGTACTGAATTCATCACCAACGTTTCAAATCAAATTCTTAATAAATTCTTCTTTTGTTGCAAGTACAATGTCAAGAACGTGATATTACCAACAAGGTGTTGGCGTGGGGTTGAACACAGATGATAAAGCCACTCGTGCGGGGGAGTTGGTCGAATTGCTGCTGGGTATACACAGGTGTCATGTGCGGCTGTATAGTGTTAATATAACTAGTAATAGCGCCTGGCTTCGTGGTGCCACTTGGTCACAGGTAAATTAAAGTCGCCAAAAATTACGGTCCCTTGTGAGTTACTTACATCTGCAATTTGTTCGTAAAGTTCTCGGTCAGTTTGCACTGATTGATCTGGATGTCGGTATATTAATGCAAGTATTTATTTTTTGTACCTTTATTTATTTCTTTATTAGCACAAAAGATGCGTCGACGTTCACAATTTGAGGTTTTGACAAGAGGGTAGGGTTAAGACTTTTCTTTGATATTAAGTAAAACGCCAACGCTTCCATTTTCGATTTTTCATTGTTGTTGCTTTTCTCAAACATTACATAACCAGGAGAGTGACTACTCTGCTAACGAGTCTCTATCTTCTGTATTGATCCAAGATTCTGTGAATATGGCAATCCCATCATAATTTTTTCTGTAAACACTAGCTCCTCTACAAATCTGAAAATTTATTGTCGTATGCTACGACCGGGTTGCATAGAAAAACCTTTAAGTTTGTTATTTTTAGAACTCATGGAACGCTTCTTTAATTAATATTGTTGGTTCGTGTCGAATCTACAGTTAGGGTTCATAAGAGGCTCTCCTCGGTCCCTCGCTGGTCTTCACCTTATCGCTGGTGGTCCTCGTTTGCCGTCTGTAGTTTTTTCTTGGCGGTGGATGATTTATGTCACTGCTAGCTTCTTCTGCGGATGGGGTTGTGTTTATCCATTGCCTGCGGACTGCTTCGTGTAGAGACGAACCCATGTGTGC